>OMNO01042814.1:0-11108 GCA_900303215.1 Trachyrincus scabrus
TTCATTCTGTACAGGGCAGCACAATGCAGCAGACCTCCACATTTGGAAAGGGGGAACAACATATTGCAGCTGTGTCTTTCTCGTTAGTATACCACTGTTTATCGTACCACAGTGTATCTCTCTCTCTCTCTCTCTCTCTCTCTCTCTCTCTTTCTAAGTCTAACCATGTTCCTTTTTAGAGCTGCAGTTCTCCACCTGTCCAGCAGAGGGACGTAGTGCTGGACACCCCAGCTCACCTGTTGCTGTCTGATTATTGACTGAACTATTTTACGTGGGGGTTCTGTTGGAAGAGCTGTATATTTATGTGTACAGTATATGTATGTGGAGTATTATTCCCCTTGAAGTACGGCTGCTGTTTACACAAATATATCTTATTAAGTCAGTTTAGCCAAAAGAAATGTGTTGTACGGATACTTCAGGTGTATTCATTACAACTAAGATAACTAAGATAACCTGCTTAAGGTGTTTACATAATTTGCAATTGTCAGATAAGGCAATCATTTACTTATTAGAGTGCATATGAAGTCACAGATGATTACCTTCAGCTTTTCACAAGTCTGTACTTTGAATCACATTTACGTCTACCCTGGCTTGGTTGACTGCTACTACATTCTGTAACTATACTCCCATGTCCATCACATGCAATCCATGCTGAAAGTACATACTAATCCTATCCCTACTTGTCTTCTAAATACTAGTGAATGGCAAAGCTGATGCACACGTGAAAAGAAAGAAAAATGATAAATGATAAAAATAAAGAATAAAAACTGCTTCCAACTAATGCACACGGTTTTGTAACCAAAAACCTGTTGCACAGGTAGACAGCTTTCAGGTTTCAAACCTCCGACTGTTGTCCTATTGTGTATTGTTCCTGTATTCTGCCTCGTGTCTTATATTGTCTATTGTTTTGGTTTACATAAATAAGTATCAGTCACAGTCAGTTGAATGAGGAAATCACAAAAAAATGTTCCGGGAAGCGGTGACACACACACACACACACACACACACACACACTCACACACACACACACGTGGCAATTGTGTCTATCCGCACACTCTAGCAAGACGCCACAGTGGTGCCTGAGAACAGAGAGGGTGAAGAGATGGGTGAAGAATACCTTCATTATGTTTGGAGTGATTTCCAGATAACAATGTGGTGGAATGGATGTACGGGTGTGAGCGGTGCCATATCAAATGTCTGCACTTGTAAGGGCAGGGCATGGTTTGGTGCTACTAATCAGAGAGCATGAACAATTCTCTCAGTCTTCGGGTTAATTAACTCACCTACACCTTTATCTCCCTTCTTCATACTTGAGTCACGGCCAAAACAACGATGTCACAGGGCCATTGAAGGCTGCAACATTTATACTTAATGAGAGGATGACTAGCGGCAATCTGAAAGACCCTTTAAAGGACCGTACCGTCTGGGTGATTAAACAACAATAACAAACAAGAGTTGGTCTTCATGATAGGACATTGTAGTTTAAAGTACTTGTATGGCTTCACTGTTTCACATTTTTTTTGTCCACAACCTTTCACAAACTCCGTACTGATACTGACACGTGTGTGTGTGTGTGTGTGTGTGTGTGTGTGTGAGAGAGTGAGTGATTGATGGAATGGAAACCATTTTTACATATCTAAGAGCATTTTTCTTGCGTGACAAGAAGAAATGCAACAGCTTTGCTCTGCTGTTGTTTTTGTGAACTTTGTCTGTCCTGATAATATCTTCATCAGTGTCATCTGTGTCCAAATCAAAGGCTAGCAAATTGCATATTTAGCTTCTCTTCTTACCATACTAGAAAAGTACAAGAAATACAGGTATTCCCTGAATAAACACGTAATTCTACTATATTCACAGCTTTTCCCGTCCAATGCAACAAGTCATTATATGGGTGTAAAAAAGCCAAGATGGTTTGTAATGCTGTCATAATGTATCTTCACTATATCACTATTCAACTGTGGTCACACATTGATTCCAAAAGACAAAGTGCTACTGCTATTGTTAACATTTGTGGTATTTAGCTCACGCTAAATACTCTTCGGCAGAAAGTAATTTTGACAAATTATATTGGTAACGAATGTTTTAGTGAAGCCAGGAGAGACGGTTACGATGGTTTAATCACCAAAACTGGTAAGGTCCTTTAAAGAGCCCCTATTTTACTACCGTCCACTGGGTAGGCTGGTAGACTGATCTATCCATCATACATCCGGGTGGACACTCCCACTTGTGATGTCACTAGAGGGTAGTTTTTGACTTGGCTTGTAACGGCTTGTAATGGCTAATCAACATCCCACCTGGTAGTATAATAGGGGCCCTTTAAGAGCAGAGCTGAGGTAGTTTTGGCAGACAGGAAAGATTCCCCCTAGAAGGCAGCTATCGTAGTGAAGCTCCTCTGTACCTTGTACCTATCTTTAGCATCTGACACTTTGGCCATCATAGCACCACTTCTCCTGAACTAGTCTAGGAATCAATTGCTGAGCCATAACATGAAACCAACATAAAACCTCTCAATAGATGATAATACATCTATTAAGACAGACCTTGACCTTGTATTCACAGCCTCAAGACACCCTGACAGAACACAGTCTTACTTCTCTCTCTCTGCTGCTGTTTTGTTCAACACATTTATTGAGATTGAGAACAAGTGACAGCATGTAGTGGTGTTAAATGCTTCGCAGTGACAAGCTGAACCAACTGATATAGCAGAGATTCAATCACATGACCTCACATGACACCCAAGACGTGTTGTCTTGCACTTGCACTGTTACTTACATCAGAAGTATCATAGCATCATGTAGTCAGTACAGACAGGTGAGGGAACACCTGTAAAACAATACATTCATTTCAGTTATATTTATACCAATTACCAATGCTTGGGTGATTAAATTGGTGAAACTCATTAAATTGTCAAGTGCTGAGCTTTTGATGAAGGATTTATGACATTGTTTTGACATCTTCTGGCTCGAAGCTATATAGAGGTTCCTCTTCGACGCTATATCCTATAAACAGGCAGTGTCCATCCAAATTTCAGTTGGAGGATGATGGTTATGATGTAACCCCGGTTCTCTGGCACTATGTTCTCAAGGAAAAGTCATGGTGTTTACCCTGGAGGACACTTGTCACTCCATTACACTCACCCAAGCCGGGCCACAGCACCAGCGAAAAAACTCCTCTAACTGCTAAAAGCCAATGACTGCAGCCATTCGCTACAGCGTTTAAGGTGTTCTTAAGGATTTGGGAGTGAGGTTTACTCCGGAGGACGACTGTCACTCTGTTACCCTAGCACACAAGTTAATATAAATTATTTGATGAATACTTTTGTTTTGAATACTGCCCTGGGCCACCACGCCAGGCCCACGTTATCAGGCGCCATGCAGAGACAGAATGAACACACACGTCCCTATCCTGGTGCCTTTAATATAGGTCCACAATAGAGGGAACTCCTGGGTCGATGTTAATTACTTTGTCTTTTGTTCTGTGCTTACGCAATCAATAAGTACTGTGTGTTTCATTGTTTTGCGCTTATTATGGTCCACCCACGATTCAGGGAAGACAAAATGAAAGCAGTTTTACCACATTTACAGGTTTCGCTAATTGTTTTCCTGTTTAACAATTGCAGTTATCTTAGTGACCGCATGGAGAGGAGTTATTGTTTGTTACATTGTGCCCCATACATTGTGCCATATGCATAGCTATTATATAGTTAAATATATATATATATATATGCTATCCATCACTGCTGTCAGCCGGTGGGCATGTGAGATCCTATACCTGATGCCTACATGCCTGATTATGTTTCCTGATTGAATTTCACTATTTCGCTATTTTCTAAAAGCATTATGTTCTTTCCTACAAGAAAGCAAAAACAGGTAATTTTGTATTCTTTTTTTTTTCAATTCAACTTTCTGTCATCTACTTTAACAAAACATATATTTTTTGCTAACCAAACATACAAGCAACTGACTTAGAAGTTACAGGTTTTCCTACCATGACCCAAGTGGGAGGCTCAGACAGAACATGGACAGAATGTGATAAAAGAAGCCCTGAACTCATGCATGTTGGGGCCAGTTGCCGTACCACTGCAATACGTTTGATGTCCTCTGAAATAAAACATCTGTGCGGAATCCACACGGCCCTCGGCTGAAACCAGAGGAGCGAGGAGAACGAGTGCAGAGCAAGGGAAAGATAACGCAGCGTTTCACGCAAAACAATTTGACTTGAAAAGAAAATGCCTGCCCTTATTTGGCACTGAGGTTGACCTGAAAACCAATGGATTGATCACACTGAGAAGCTGCAGATAGGAAGATCTGAGGGCCACGATAATTAAGAGGCTTGCAAGGGCTTGTTTTTAGGCAATGCTGGGAGGCAAATGACAAATCATACTGCACGATTACTGCACTCTCTCTATTCTTGCATATGTTGAACAAGTTTGTATTTTAGATAGTTTCTATTTTAGATACACGTCATCGTCTGGAGGGTGTTTGAGGCAAGAAATAGACAATACAGTTACTGAATTGTGATTCCTGGTTTTGATTTATAATTATTCTACAATGCCTTGTTATATTTTAATAATATTGCCTCTGGTGATCACCATGGTTACCATGACACCATGATGAACATCACATATGCTTCCACAAACTCATTGCAATCGAGTACATATACCGCCGATATACAAATATGTTTGGCATGCCTACTATGTTGAATATGTCCATCCTAATGCATGCATATGTTCACAACCTGTTTTATGTATACTAGGTGTGCCGCTAACCACCTTTTGGATGCTAATCCACGCATATGAATATGGCTCTGTGTTATGTTATGTATACTGGGTGTCCCCGCTAACCACACTCTTCACACAAGCCATTCAGAAAAGAAAGAACAAAGCCAACGCAACACAGCCCTGGGACTCATTAGCTAAGAACACATTATGGGCAACATTATTATTGGGCCCAAGAGGCCACTATGACCTGTTGTGTTTCTGAGCTACCCGCTACCTACACTCTGGTCATTTCTCCCTGGGATCCTATTGAAAGCAGATAATGGCTTCTGGTAACACTTTACAAATTGACAATATAGAAGTCAGACAATGTTCCCGCGGGCGCTGCTGATCTGCATAACTCTGATGTAGTTTGGCCAAAAACTTTTTCCAATCAAGCGGTTCTGTCTGTCTGTCTTTTCAACACATTGGGGTTCAACCTATTGTTAGGTCTGACGTGTAGGCAGCTGGTGAATTAGATACAAATAAATTACAAAAAAAGAGAAAGAAAACCGGAATATGATCAATCTTAGAATATTCTTAAAATATTCTTTATTTAAGAGAATTATTTGATTGTACAGTATTATCTGGCCTTCCTTGATCAATATTAAGAGAATAACATTCAAAGGACGAGGTAAAAAAGTTATGGAAATGTTCGCCTTTCTATTTTCAAAATGTACCCATTTTTCAAGCAGCTTGATGAACCCCACACCTACCCCACAGAGTTGAGGAAGTCATAACAGCAGGAGTTGATGATGTGCATCAATGTAACTATTCAACGTTATTTCCCTGAAGAGGAGACGCTCAGCAGAGGCCTTCACTTCCGCTCTTTTGTATTCAGATTTAGTTAATGTAGAAGAAATATCTGTTATTCACAGCTTTATTTCGATGGCATTTGATCTCATGAATATTGCATTAGATGGAACATGGTCTGGGTAAAAAAAACAACAACAAATATTCAAACATTTTTATATAACTTCAAATCTTTAATCACAATTGTCTTCTCTTCAAGGCATCAGAACAAAACAAGATATTGCACAAAAACACAAACTTTATACATCAAGGCCTGCGGAGTGTAATTGATTAATGCACGATTCAACTAAATATTTTTTTTGGAAGGGTAGAAAACTTAGAAATTTTACTTTACAAACTTTACAAATTTCCATTACAAGCTTGAACAGTAGATACGCTCCTCCGAACACAACATTAGAAAGAGCAAGGACAGCATTTAGTGTCATTGTTGTTCCTAAGAGTTAATGAATATAATGACAGTAATGACGGTGATAAAGATGTTGCAAATACCATGGAGGGTAATGATAATTATGATCATATGGGTGGAAAATTTCATTTGGAAATTGCAATTGCAGTGATACCGGGAATTACGACATGAAGTAAACATTTGTTTTCAGAATGAAGGGTGCATACACATACTGGAACGGGACATTTGGAAATTACCTTTTGAAATTTGACCTTTTTGAGTCATTGAGACATTGTCAGTGACCTTTATCATAGATTTGCTTGTGGGTGATAACCGGAACTGTTCTCAAAATGTAATCTCATCGTCCAATCATCTCTGTGCTGTCATCCCATGGGGAAACTCCATTTTTACAGACGTTGACACCCCCCGGGGGAGGAGCCCCAGGGGGATGTCAAAAAAGTCAGCTTTTTTTTGGACACCACCCAAAAGCTTGTGCCCATAAGGGAGAGATTAGGGGCCGTAGATGGGCCGTAGATGCATCGGTACATTGATTACCGATGCAACTCTTGCATTTCTGTAGCCACTGGAACTCACAATCCTTCTTGCCTCCACGAGGAGACCAACATGGTAACAAACAAAAAAACACTTTATGTTCACGATAAAACTGCAGTACTGTCACTCACTCTCACTTGATGTTCAAAGCACATCAAAATCAACTCACTTTTCACTGTTAGGAAACCGTTGAGTCTTATTGGAGAAGCGTTCATAATGACACATTTCCAAAGCACGTCTGTTGATATTTGGCAAAGAAAGACGCCACATCTTCACTATAGCTGATACGCCCGTCTGCTGACACGCCCGTCTGCAGATGTTTGCCAACGCGGGCCATTCTGAGCCATCCTGTGACGTCAGACTACTCAACTAGGTAGTAGACGACCCAAAGAGGTAGTCTGACATCACAAACAAAGCGTTGGTGGCAGAGTATCCCCCTCTATGAGGCATGAATTAATACGCTTCATAAAAGACAAGTTCATAAAAGACATAAAAAACACTATTGATGGTTGAGTTACCCTTTAATAGTGTCATCAATAAGTAATAACCTGGGCTCACAAGGCGCTGAGCCAACAGGTGAGTGAGCAGAGAATACAGATTCCTGCAAAAACAGGGACTAACTCAGGATAATGACATAAATGGTTTCACAGTACAAACCACACAATCGCATTTCAAACAAGCCTGCTTCGAGTGATTATGCTAATGTAGAACGGGGGTTAATCTAATCAATCTTGAATTCTGAATTAATGATTGCACCTTCTAAAAAGATACGCTCCCATCCACACTCACTGTTGATGACAATAATTAAAGCGTTTGTTATATTTCAGCTAACTATGGAGTCAAAATAAGAATTACAAGCAAATTGTGCAAATTGTGCAATCAGTCGGGTGAACATATTAAGGATATAATCAGGACTGACATGTGACTGGAAATTGGTTTAATTGTCCAAGCAATTAAATCCAGTAAAATAGAACTAGAACTTGAACTTTTAGCTTAACATTTGGCTCTAGAGGAAGAACTCTTTATGTATTGCTTTAATGGTGGACATCTGTTCCGTTTGTAACTCTTATATTCACTCAACAAATACTTGGAAATACACTGTGTGTACAGACACAAGGCCTCCCCATACACACACACACACACACACACACACACAAACCTTTTCAAAAAACCTTCAATTAAACCTTTATCTTAGATATGTAAATTTTCTTATATCATTCTGACTTCCCATCACAGACTGCCATATTTTAGACAGACGTCGGAGGGGATGCTAGACTAAAATAATTAACATTACATGTGGACATGGATGTAGCTATGACTTGAATATCAATCTAGATACAAATGGCAACGTTAATTTTCATATGCCAACAATGTGAGCTAAATGGGAACAGATTCATTTTGGAAATTCCAACTATTTTTTAATTCTATCAATATGAATGAGCACACCAATTTGAAAGTTGGCATACCCTGTCACTGACCTTTTTAACTGTGAATATTCTCATCAAATGATTTAATTCCCTCCTACATTATTTGGTAGCCTCTGTCCTGATACCATACTTGGTAACTATGCCAAATAAAACTTTGGCAACTAAATACCTGTGCTTTCCTGTGAAAATTGTAGCTTCAAATGAAGCTTCAGTTAATGACAACATTACTTTCAATACAAACAGTGCAGTATGGGACCTTTGCTGAAATGGACCGTTGACATTATTGAAAGATTTCAGACAGTTCAGGTTATGCAAACAAGTCGAGGCATATTCAACAGCGAAGCTCGTTGCCCTGTCAATATTTGCTGCCAATATTTTTTTAACAAGGCCAAGAACTCCAAATGTATTTGGGGCGTCTTGACGGTGCATCCAAATAGTGGGTGTCATTTAGTTAGCTTAAATGTATTTCGTTAGTTAGGGTCTAAATTAAAACCCATATTATAATCCAATTTACTGTGAACAAATAAAAATGTCATCAAATGAGTGTTGCAACTCATTTCTTCAGTACATGCCTTTTTAAATTGTTCCGCAGTAGAGGTTTTAAGTCAAATAGTGGACAAGAGAATACTGTGTGCGTCTATATGATCTGATACTTCTGATATAAAGGCACTGGATTGCACTCTCAAAGCACAATGGCCCAAGATCAACACAATAATCTTTTCCAAAATGCCTTTTGGAGGTCAGACGATCAGAAGATCTGACAAAGACAAAGAAAGACATGCAAATAGGCCTTCGATTGGAGCATTCGGATGCATACAGTATGTCTTACAATCAAGATGACGAAGCATCTCCGTTCAAGATGAGGTGGAATGTGGCATGATGAACGATGTACATGTCGCCGCTGAACTCGCTGGGATATAAAAATTGCCATCTAAGTTGTCGTTCAGGAATCGTTCAAGAATTTTAGGCATAGAGCGGAGAAAGGCCTCTCTGTCTGCAAAGTCTGTAGTGTTTTGTCAGCCCATCTGGCAGGTTTGGTTTGGGGTTCATCGTAACCTTCATCATAACGGATCCAATTAGGCTTTAGCTGGGAAACCTGGTATGGTGGCTGTATGAGAACAACACATGATGGTTGAGTGGGTGAGGTGTGCAGCGAGTCTGAGGATGTGAGGTGTGCAGCGAGTCTGAGGATGTGCGTCTGAGGATGTGAGGTGTGTAGGTGAGTCTGAGGATGTGAGGTGTGCAGCGAGTCTGAGGATGTGAGGTGTGTAGCGAGTCTGAGGATGTGAGGTGTGCAGCGAGTCTGAGGATGTGAGGTGTGCAGGTGAGTCTGAGGATGTGAGGTGTGCAGGTGAGTCTGAGGATGTGAGGTGTGCAGCGAGTCTGAGGATGTGCGTCTGAGGATGTGAGGTGTGCAGCGAGTCTGAGGATGTGCGTCTGAGGATGTGAGGTGTGTAGGTGAGTCTGAGGATGTGAGGTGTGTAGGTGAGTCTGAGGATGTGAGGTGTGCAGCGAGTGTCTGAGGATGTGAGGTGTGCAGCGAGTCTGAGGATGTGTGTCTGAGGATGTGCGTCTGAGGATGTGCAGCGCAGCAGATGAGAGCAAATCTGAGGACGAGCTTCACGCAAACACACAGTCCCTCTCGTTGCTTCTGTCACAGCCTGGAGCAGGGGATGGGGGATGAGGGGAGGGGACAGAAACAACATCAGTTTCAGTGGTCTTAGCACACACCCCTGTGGCACACCTGTACAGGTATGGGAGATGAGCGAGTGCGAGCACACTACATTAAAAAACACAATACTGATACCGACACACAAACACCACATCAAAAATATACATATATTCAATTAAATGTACTTGGATTTTTGATGAACAAATATTGAGAACCCCCCCTCCGCCACACACACACACACACACAGGATTCTTGACATGAGTATTATGTAAATGTGTTCACTTAAAGGAGGGAAGTTCAGTGTTAATTAGAATAGATATTAATTTATCTGAATGGCACTGTCGAGACACATTATCTCCCAGATGGACGGGCGTAGGGTCCAATGAAGGGAGAGACAGGGCTGCTTCGTCCATCTCTAACATTATGTACAATTTATTTTGGGACATACAGTTCAAACAGTGAAATGGTGTGGGTGTTCCAAGTGGTCATCAGGCAGTGCACCACCCGTGGCTTTCAAGAGGGTTCAAAAAACCCCAATCAAATTTTCACCCCTTAATAACCAGAGAGAGAGAGAGAGAGAGAGAGAGTGTGTGTGTGAGAGTTTGGCTTGTTTGGCAGTTACTAAAGTAATTAGTTGGTAATAATGCATTCCTAATTTAAGTGCTCTTCATTAGATCACTCCTCCCGCCAGGACAGTTTTATTGGTTCACTTGATGATGTCTACATGCCTGGTGAGGGGTGGAGTCAGCTCCAGGTGTGGACTATTTTGAGCCAACCAAGGCATGTCAAAACAATCTTCAAGTATGGAAAAAAGCATACTTTTGTTTTCGTTTTTGTTTCGCTTTTGTTTTTCGTTTAAGCTTCCGGTATTTAGTTTAACGGCCGTTATCTGAAATCAACAGGTGGATGAGTTCCAATTAGCTGCTGAAACATGGTACTGTTCATCTGTCTATCCTATGTGCACTTATTAAGATTCATCCCTCCCTTTTTTTGTGTCGAGCTCAGAAGATGTGACACATTTTAAATTGATTTATTTAAAAGAGAAAAATGGAATGAAAAAAACTTTAAAAGGTGTGAACCAAAGGGCCGGAAGCTATATAAAATAATGAAATAATAATAATAATGAAAAACGGCAGGAAAAAAAGAAATAATATAAAAAGAAAAATAATCAGCAGGACTTTCTTTATAGGTTTATCGAACGAGATTCTATTTGAATAATTCTTTACTCATTCCTCTGTATGTTATCCAAAAATATTATTTTAAGTTTTTTTTTTAACACCTACTTAATTTAACTGTACTGCATCAAATAATTACAGATTTATATTTTATGTTATTAAGTCTATCTTTGAATATATATTATCCATACTAAATCATTACGGCCTCTCAAAGCCAAAGATTGGACCAGGTTAAAGTACTTTTAAAATGGATAACTACATGAAAGGAATTAGAGATCTGCAGACAAACGTTTGATGAATCTGATGCACAATCTTCCAGACACCCCCA
>OMNO01042816.1:0-11050 GCA_900303215.1 Trachyrincus scabrus
CACACTTCTTCATGACCTCCTATCCATCTTCAATTTAAATAGATGTATGGCATTTATTTTAGTCAATGACTCCTGTACAGATTGATGACAGTGTTCTGTGATCATGAGCCAAACCACTTTGATTGAAAGGCTATTGAAATACAATATTCCTGCAGGACAATAACAGACAAAGAAAGAGCGAGTAACAGTGATTGTGTGTGTGCAGTGTGAGTGTGTGTACGTGCATGTGTGTAGTCTGCGTGTGTATGTGTAGTGTGTGTGTATGTGTAGTGTGTGTGCGTAGTGTGAGCGTGCGTGTGTGTGTGTGTGTGTGCACAATGTGAGTGTGTGTGCACAGTGCGAGTGTGTGTGCGCAGTGTGAGTGTGTGTCTTGTGTGTTCTGTCGTGCTGTCTTTCCCAGACGCAGGCTGTCGATCAGCCTCCACACAGGGAGCTCGCGGTGCTTTAAATGGAGCCTGGCTCACTGGAGGCCTGCATGCTGGCACACACACATGCACAGACATAAGCGCGCACACACACACACACACACACACACACCAAGCTGAACAGAGAGAGAGCGAGAGAGAGTAAGAGACAGTAAGAGAGAAAAATATAGAATGGTGGTTGGCATTGAGGGACATAAAGTGATATTGGCTGTGCTTCTTCTCACGAGGAGATTCATAGATTAACACAGAGATAGAGAGAGGTAGACACAATGGTTCTCTTAATAGTGGGAAGTCACAGACAGAAGGAGAGAGAGAGAGCGATAGAGCAAGATAAGACAGTAGCAGTAGCTGAGCAGTGGTGTGCTACTAATGGGGGTAGTTTTGTTTCACTGCCTCTTCCGTGGCCATTTTGAATTGAATGTCGATTTTTTAAGTCGACTCCGAGAACCGTTGACATTTTAGTCGATTATGCAACAAATTAAATTATTAAAGCGAACCGATGGCTTTAAATGACAGCGATGAGTGTCTCTCCATTCATTTACTTTTTCATAAGATGTTATTTCTTTCAAAACAAGAGGACCCAGAGACCCTGTAAAGAGTGGAGTCAAGTTTTATCTGCCATTTTGCCATTGTCTGGCGGAAGCTAATCACTGGAAACACCAGCCAAGTACTAAATGATGATATTTATCGGGAAGAAAACCCCATCTCCCCATCAAATTAAAAACAAACAGGACTGCAGCGAATATAATTAGGCCCTCCAAGTCCTCCCTGTCTTCTTGATATTTTCCAGCGGTGTAAATCAGCAACCCAAATTACTCACACCCTACCCCCTCTACCCTTTGTTATAACAATTTGTTAATTGTTATAACAAGCACAGAGGGATGAGAGTTTAACAGTATAGCATGATGTTCAAAGGAGCAACAATCACCAATAGGAATATTTTAGGGCGTCAGCAAATATAGATGCAGTCCCACCACCTTTTTCACCATGCCTTGTAGCATGGAGGGGACGTCTCCATAAGAACAGCAGGTCCATCGCTATTTAACCAGGTTTCTGTTAAAAACATGCAGTCAAGTTCATGTTCAGATATCAGTTTGTTAATAACAAGGGAGTATTTGTTTAGTAGTCCAGTCCACCCTTGTAGTGACCATGACAGACTGTAGTAACCACACAAGGTAACTGATTTCATTGACTTTGTTCTATTGGCATGGGTGACGTGATCACCTTGCGGGGGGCATGGACTTTCTCAGTCAACTATGACAGTGTGTAGGATGCCAAAGTCCATGTCTGCAGAGAGAAAATGTGCGCCAGTGCGGTCGAAATTGTCAATGAAGTGGATTCCAAGGGTTGTGCACTCTGCCTTCAGCCAGTTGTGGAGAGTGAGAGAGAAGCCCGGTGAAGCGGACGTAGCCACGTCCAAGAATTGGACCATAAATCAAGATCCTCAGGAGACGTCTGAAATGATCCTGGTGTTATTTGACCCAACGTGCACAATGATCCTGGTGCACGCCGGGTGGTGTTGTAGTGCCGTTCCAGGATGTCTAATACGCAAGCTGCAGGAAAACAGCAGGTGCCCCCCCCTCACTCTATCCCTCACGATGAAGCTCTCGAGGGCAACGGTCGGCAGGGGAGGGTGGTGTGGCTGAGATGAACCAGATGGAATGCAGGATCTGTAGGATCTGCTGGGCTGAGGATCCCGGGATCTGGCTGTGTGTGCTGGGACAGTAGACACCGGGGCAGGACAGATAAACAGATATGAATGATATTACATTGTGTTCTTATTGTGAAAATAATAATGTGTTGTGAATACAATCATAACGATAGATGCATATAACTCATAACTAATAAGATGCACAATTAATCACATGGCATTGGTAACAGAGCGCACCTCCGTCACAGCTACGTGTTCTGTGAAGTACCTCCACAGATGCGTCGAGCACAAGCAAGATGATGCAAGATTAAAGGACAGATTAACAATTTTGCCGAAGCAATTTCAATTCTACATTACATATAAAAACTAATGAGGTGTCATACTCCAGAAATACATTATCTCTTGTGTACGCGTGTGTGTGTGTATATTTGTAAGTGCACGTGTGCGTGTATGTATTTGTAAGTGCGTGTGTGTGCATTTGTAAGTGCGTGTGTGTGCATTTGTAAGTGCACGTGTGCGTGTATGTATTTGTAAGTGCGTGTGTGTGCATTTGTAAGTGCACGTGTGCGTGTATGTATTTGTAAGTGCGTGTGTGTGCATTTGTAAGTGCGCGTGTGTGTCAATGCTCCTTCCAACTAAAGCAGTCATGTAAACAGAGTGTTTGGCGGCTCTTCAATGCCAAGTGGATTTGGCTGAAGAATAGAAACATCTCTCTCTCTCTCTCTCTCTCTCTCTCTCTCTCTCTCTCTGTCTCTCTCTCATCCTGCCATCTGTCTCTCTCTGTGTCTATTCGTCTTTCTGTCTCTCCTTTTTCGATCATCCGAGTTGATTTTTAACACAGCTACAATATTTTCCCATGTTGGCAGATCTGTTGTTTTTTTGATTTTTAAAATAACAGCTCTTTGCTTTTTAATCACATTATCTTCAATTCTCTCCGGTCCACAACCCCTTTAAATACATTAGTTAAGGTGCACAGCATGATGTTGCGTAATCAAGCACAATTATAATCATACGGCAATAATAACATGGCCCCTCTTTGAACACCGAATAGCATCTTGCACTGACTCACTAAGAATAGCTTCAACACCTTTACAACATATCACCATGACAGCTATCAGTATAAAAAGGTGAAATTGAAGATTGTGTCTTTTTTGTTGTTGCAAGCATATGAATGGAATATAACTTTTTTTAACAGCTCACAATACGAATATTATTTATTTTTTCCTCGGAGGGAGGTCCGTATATTGTCCATCAAAAAGACTACCCCCTCAACATGTCATGTTGCTGCCTGCCAGGCACTATTATTGACACTACTCTGGCTGTTTTGGCAGTCCATGGAGGTCCACTAGCACTCCACTGTCCCGCCTTTAATTCCCACCGTTCTGTCATACTGGTATACCGGAGTCACTCCTACGCTGAGCTGAGCGGACAGCCACACAGGGTTTTACGAATGTGAATATACGTCCCTTCATCACGGAGAGAACTCCTGTGAAGAGACCCCTTATCAGACCACGTCACACTGACATCACGCAGGCATGCCCGCGCACGCCGGGTGCAGAAAGTACCATCTTCAGTACTATAAAGCCTTGGTATTTTGGGGTATTTGCTATTAAGAAGCCTGAACACACATTTTCTAAAGCCTCAGTTCGCTGTCCTCAAGTAACCAATGCTACACAGGCCATTATTATCCAGACAGGAAATACGATTTTTTTTGGATTGGGGGGTGGATAGATAACACTTGTTCATCGAGTTTCCTGGTGTTGTCGTCTGGCCTCCAGTAGGCTCCTGAGACCTGGCACCGCCGTTCTGAACCCACCCAACATTACCATACCATCTAGTAAACTCACAAAGGCCATGCACTCGTACTACATATAAAAAACTTGTGAACGCTGTCTGAACAGGCTTCTCATTTCTCACAGACTATTTTCCACTCCTTTGTTGCCATTATGTGTTCAGAAAAGCTACAGGCATTTATCCATCAGATGGATATTTATATATTGGAGATTTCAAAGACCATGATTTTTTGGTTTTTCACTTGTTGCCATGTAAATTAGATGTCACTGCTGACATATAGCACCAGACAAGAACCTCCTTACACCTACACAATGAGGACAAGATGTGCTCATCAAAGCTATGCATTTACATCAAGTCAACATGCAACGCTATATTTTCTGCATTGCCCGCTATCCCGCACACAGACCATTTCTATTGTTAGCCTATCAGAGGCTCATGAATGTGAACTCACTTTGTTTCTGATATTTCACAGCCTTTCAGAACCTCTCTCTCTCTCTCTCTCTCTCTCTCTCTCTCTCTCTCTCAGGCAATGACATTCCTCTTTTTTTCCCCACTCTCTCTATAATCACCACATTATGTTGCAAACAGACAACAGAAGCACATATCAGCCATCAGCCTCCCCGTGGTGTACTCTGCTTGGCTTTCTCCTTGCAGAACGAGAAGTGAACCATTGGTTGTGAACGTGCTGGTGCCTACTCTGCCATTAGCCTTTTCCCCCTTCCCACGAGACACAACAAGCGAGTACAATCTGACAATGACTAGGGATATGGTTTACAGTACCCAGGAACCCTACGGTACGCTTCAATTTCAACCGGGCTGTACCCAAGGGGAGGTTCCAATCAGGAAACATCCCAGAACACGTTTAGTCTGTTCTATAAGGTCTTCACAGTTTATCCTCACGTATGGAAAGTCCCTGATCATAAATATGCACTGCTCTTGTTTGGGGATCGTGATAATAAGAGTGGGATCATCATCATGTGACCAAGAACCTTCATGGTCGCCACCACGAGAACATCGAGCAGAAAGTGTCAGACGGCAACACCTCTTCAGTTAGACCTGATTAAGTTCTCATTCAGAAGACACGAGTCAGTGGGGTGCATGCCTCGATCTCTCCCATGTTAGCTCTCTTCTTCTACACTCTTTCAATGTTGACATGTATTCCATCATAGCTCTTATCCAAGCAGCGTTTTCTCAAACGCTGTGTGTAGCATAAAACAGCGAAAAGAGACAAATGTGAGGAAATTGAAGTACAGCATGTTCCTTTTATTTCTTCCTTCCTTCTCCCGTCCTTTCAGAAGCACAGAGAACTACATCACTGTTTCCCCAACTCTAAGTAAACAGGAGGCTAGAGTCTCCACGAGGTGTTAACACAGAGCTATTTGTCTGCAGGGGATGTTCCCACTAAAACCCACAGGCCAATATAATTCCTCCATCACATCCTCTACAGCAACAGATTCACTTTTTACCAGCGGCAACACATTGGTACTGATGCCATTTAAGACTGAGGAGAAGCTGTTGTGTGATATTGTGATATTGTTTTTGTTAGGTTAATTGACCTTTATTTTTAGAGCATGTTGTGTAAAAGTCATTTAGGCGTGTAAAAGCTCTGAGCGGTTCAACAGTGCCCTGCCAAACACAAACCTGAGCTCAACCATTGGCTGGGGTAGACTGACTTGGCATGTGCATCCTTGGCACCTGGCCTCTTCGTTGCCTATGAGGCTGAGGTGCCCAAGTGGTGTCTAAGCCTGTGATGAACAACAGAAATCACACGCAGGTATTAATGAAATACGTAGGTTTCTGAAAAACTTCTCATCTCCAGACCTTCCATACAGTCAAATGGCTTCCAAACTTCCACTTTACAATCCTACACGCGCGCGCGTGCGCGCACACACACACACACACACACACACAAACACACACACACACACACACACACACACACACACACTTCTGGATCCACAGCCATCACTGCTGATAAATAATTGCAGAAAGCTTTCTCAGGGCTTTTAAACTGCCGACGGTTCATAAATGTATAAAAACATCAGCAAAAAAGAGAGACTGCAAAGACAGACAGGCGCTTTTCCACAGCCTTCATACTGAGAAGGTAGCAGTCATTAGCAGGATCAGCTTCATGGAGATAGACGGCGGTTCTTTACCAACGCACGCTAGGAGCTCGCACACCTTTAAACCAAATTAACCACGGAGAGTATTGATTCACAGTGTTTTAAAGCAATCTGTTATTCACAATTTTCGGTGCACGTGCAACTATGCATCATCTTCAATTTCTGTCTCTTTTCAATTACGAAGATACTATAGATGCACGGTCTCCGGCACACCCAACCAGGGCCGGTTCCAGAGGACGGCCCGGGGGAATTATAAAGCTGCCCACCCTAAGTACCAGAAAACCTTGCACTGTCTAATATCAAGCCTGGATAGCTATTCTAATGGAGGGACAATATTACAAAAATAAATAGCCAACAATTTGTACATACTTATTTTAGGATAGGTTAGATCAAGTACAATGAAGATCTGAATACTTGATCTGAGTGTACCCTAAATGATATTTGATGCAACACATTCTGCATTTCTGTATTTATTAAAGTTTAATTGGAGGTGCTTTGAATTTAAGTGCCAGCCTCCCCCCCCCCCACACACACACACACACTCGCCTTATGTTGTGATTTAACAACCGTACGCAGCACTTACCATAAAGTGACCACTTCACAGTCAGTGCAATGCTACTGCAGTGTTAGCAAATATCCTGGTTACACACTAAATGCACAATAGTTAAATAGATGCTCTGATGATATGATGTATCATCACCTTGTATTGATAACTTTGATGGAAATACAGTTCTTTGCTTTTAGGACATTTTCAGGATAACGATCATAGCTTTTCTAATCTTATTCTGCATTGATAAAGATATGCTGTATTTGAACTACAGAATCAGTGAATTTCAGTCTATCAATATGCATGTGTTGTCCATTTCTTGATACGTGCTTCTACGGTTACATGGCATGAATAGGCTAAATGCATCAATCAACTGATCTAAATGTCAGCACTGACAGGAGAACTGACTGCTTCTTCATATCTGCATTACTCCTAATCAGAAAGGATTCATAAGAAACACTGTTTCAATACAGTAGTGTGATGACGCAAACTATAGCACGCAAACTATAGCACAACTAGACAGTCAAATTATGAATATATATACACTTTCTTTAATTATGCTAGAACATACACAGTCATTTGAAAGACCATTGTAGAATTTGTCTGTGAGATTTGCCTTTTGTGTGTATGCATTAATGCATGCGTGTATTAATACGCGGTTGTGTCTGTATGTGTGTGTATCTGGATGCGTTGTGTGTACATGAATACATGCACATATTGAAGCACTGGAGTGTGTAATTGGTGAAACGGCTTCATTAGAAGATCATTTGCAAGCAAGACTTGCACCTCTGCTCTCTAGCACCTTTCTTTGTATTTCCACTGTTGACTCCCTTCATCTCTCTGCCTGTTCTTCCTCTGTCTATTTACACTCACTCACCATGCTCTTTTTCTATTGAAAATATTGTGGCTAGTTACCTTAGTAGTAATGATGGCAGGTTTTGAGCTGCACGTGAACCGAAATGCAGAGATAAACAAACTCAGAAGCAGGTGCAAAATAAGTCTTACTCTAATCCTACAGAAAAACAGAGAGCAGGCAGTTGGAAACAAAGCAACAGCAACAAATCAACACAGACAAAAGGAACTGACAAACGGGGGCAGAAACTTGTAACTTAATTACACGGAACGCAGGTGAACAGAATTACTAATCAACACAGGTGACACATTTGACTAACGACACAAATGGCAACGTAAAAGGGCAAATGAGTAGTGAATAGGGTTGGGGCCGGTTTTAGCCTGCTACATTAGGGTCGGCTGGTAGAAATTGTAGGTGGGCAATTTTGTCAGTAGGTAGCCCATAGGTTGCCGGTTTGAATCCCTAGCTAGACAGCAAAATCACAGCTGGTAACCGGAGGGTTGTCAGAGTCAAGATCAAATGCAAGCTCCTGCCATTGTACCCTCAGGCCTCCAGCTTATGGCTGTGTGTTTGTGAATGGGGTGTTTGGTTGGGTTAAGGGCAAAAGATTAATTTCCCCATGGGGATTAATAAAGTAGTATTCTATTCTAATTTTTAAAGAACAATTTGAAGCAGGGAAATTGGGAGGTAGTGAAGCAGCATTTCTAAGTTTGCTGCTACGCTATGATTTGAGTCAGTGGAGGGATTGATTTACCATAAAATAAAAAATGTCCTTCATCCAGATTTGAACATAATCAACTCCATATCATTTATTTTCTTCTTTTCTTTTGCGTTTGACTGTGTGATTTTTCATGAGCAGTGGGACCGTGTGTGCTTTTACTTGCTTTGCCTTGCCCTGTGTGTGTGCAGTCTGAGCCATTAGGGCCCTGTTTCAAGAAGCTGGATTTCCAGGTTAACCAGCTATGTTAAGTCAGAATTCAGAGAAATCCAGAATTTCCGGTTTCAGATACCAACCTTAGACTAATCTCAGTTCAGTTACCATGGCGACTCATGCTGTGAGCCTAACCTGGAGCAAACCTGGGCTGCGGTCGAATAGTCTTTTTTGTGAAATGACCCGGAAGTATCTAAGTGCCAGCCATGATAAGAGCTGGTCAAATTCTCTAAATCCTAAGGAAAGGTGCTTCAGTGCTTCCTTTTTTATCTCTTTTAGCATAGCCAGCATAACTGGACCATCCTTTATGAAAGGAAAGGAGATAATGCCGTCCTACAATTCCTTGCAGCAGCAACATTTAAAGCCACGCACCATTCGGCCGTAAACGAAAACAAACGATCAACATGACCGACAAGGGTTAGCTCCGAGATACTTACGCCAACGGCTACAATTCCAACGTCTATAGTATTTTTGACGGCTTGCAGCACAAAACCACCGGAGATTATTATTAATAGTCTTTATTAACATTGTTTTGTAATGCAAATTGACGCATGTTCAAAGTCACTACAGTAGGCTGTATAGTTAACTACTGCTTCAACTTTCTTCAAGAATAAATAGATTAATATACTATTATAATACACTTTTTGTTATTTTTATCACCAATAAAAAAAACTGTCTGACGAACGCTAGATGGCTTCAACCAGCCTTTCCCTGGTGACGTGGTGCAAATGAACGGACTAGACTTCAACCAATAAAAGCACTGAAATAGCAGTGATGGCTTGGGAGTTCCCTGACCGATCACATGTTCGGGGTGCGATAGATAATGGCTTTTGAAGCCTGTCATGAACTGAATATTCAGTCAGGCAATTTATAAGCAGGCCTATATACAATACATAGTTCAGCATTTTACATAGACTTGCATTTATTATTTTCAAACTAAATTATAGAGTTAAAGACTGATTTGATTGATTTACAGGTCAAACTGGGTTTCAAATGTAATAATACAACTCTTCAAGTTTGATAATGGAGGTCTAATCATTGTGAGTTATATAATCCCTGATAATAACAATGGCAGAATTATTATCCAACTAATTACACTCCCTTCGCCTTTAGCCCTGTCGCTTTTGCTCTCGTTTGACACTGTACTCCCATGTATCTTCGCTGTCGTCATGTTAGCACACCACGCCACCAAAAGTACTGTGGTAAAAACTCTCTATCTTTTCTTTGACCCCTTCAGAACCTCTCTTAGCAGGTGCTTACAATCACCTGTTGTTTGATCTTTTTTCCCCCCACTCGTTAGATCTACAGTCTGCTCTATTTTTTCGTTGCGTCCCAGTTGGAGAAAGAGTGCACTTTAAAGATGATCTGTGCTCAAAAAGATAAAGCTCTCTCTGATGAAATTGCCATGCGTAACAGAGTGCTGAGCACCCATCACATCACATCCGACGCTTCTTTATCTCCAAACCATTACCGTTTTTGGGGGAATAGACAGAATTTTTTGGGGATCAAATAATGGAAATGACAAGATAGGGGTTTTGAAAGAATTTACTTTTTGGAGTTTCAGGATTATGAAAAGTAACATTAATGGTTAGAATGTGCAATGGATTTTGAATGTGTTTCAACTGTCCATGTTTGACAGGAAATTGTCAGACCTCAGCATCAGATGTTGTACTTCAGGCAATATGTCATCAGTCAGACACAAAGGCTTCAGATCACGGGGGAAAAGGTATGTCAGGTCTCCTTTGTAGTACAATTTGGAATCATTCGTCATTCAAAATGGCATCAGAGTCTGACGAAACTGCCCAGTACATCTGATCCGGCCCATAAGTGGATCATGGAAAGGACCACTGAATGAAAGAGCTCCTTGTCACACAAAATCTTTAGTGTGTTGCAGAGGTTTGAAGATAAACCTCTGATTTTAAAATGTATTTATATTTATTTATTTTCTATGGACCTGGAAAGTAACAGTGTCTGATATATTTGGGGACAACTTCCCTCTAAAGTCAACTTCCCTGTTGGATGCTAACAGCCATGGTTATATGGCTTTAGTAGCATTCACCAGTACAAAGTGGCATGGCAGCTTATGCCATGTGCCATATACCAAGTTAGAAAGATATTGGATATTCAACAGATATTCACACTCTGAATTAGCGATGAACTAAAGACGCGATCACCAGTACGAGTCCTGTGTGTCTAGCGGTGTATACCTGCCCAGGAGACGGTATGAGTCCCGTGTGTTTAGCGGTGTATACCTGCCCAGGAGACGGTATGAGTCCCGTGTGTCTAGCGGTGTATACCTGCCCAGGAGACGGTATGAGTCCCGTGTGTCTAGCGGTGTATACCTGCCCAGGAGACGGTATGAGTCCCGTGTGTCTAGCGGTGTATACCTGCCCAGGAGACGGTATGAGTCCAGTGTGTCTAGCGGTGTATGCCTGCCCAGGAGACGGTATGAGTTCCGTGTGTCTAGCGGTGTATACCTGCCCAGGAGACGGTGGCTTCCAAGCGAAACCCTCTGGCGGCAGCCCTCCTCTCTATAGAGCTATCGTTTGGTCAATATTTCAACACAATCTGCGAATTACGAAGCACCCTGCCCCTAACTAAAGCGCAGTTCAACTGGATACATCACGTTTAAAAATGTCCCCCAATGGATATAACATTAAAACCGCTGCTTAGAAGTGTATCCTGCTAGCTCTACAACAGTAAAAAGCAGGTCAAAAGCTGCATGA
>OMNO01042827.1:4092-15030 GCA_900303215.1 Trachyrincus scabrus
TCCTTGTCCTTCCCTTTGTTCATGGCTGCGTCTTTGCTTCGGGAGCGGCGATCGTCTGCTTTGGACTTGTGGTCCCTCTCTCTCTCTTTGCTTTTTGACCGTCTCCTCTTGTCTCCGCTCTTGTCTCCGCTCTTGTCTCCGCTCTTGTCTCCGCTCTTGTCCCCGCTCTTGTCCCCGCTCTTGTCCC
Organism: Trachyrincus scabrus; assembly: GCA_900303215.1. Classification (NCBI taxonomy): domain Eukaryota; kingdom Metazoa; phylum Chordata; class Actinopteri; order Gadiformes; family Macrouridae; genus Trachyrincus; species Trachyrincus scabrus. The sequence continues at coordinate 4,280 of OMNO01042827.1, forward strand.
CGCTCTTGTCCCCGCTCTTGTCTCCGCTCTTGTCCCCGCTCTTGTCTCCGCTCTTGTCTCCGCTCTTGTCTCCGCTCTTGTCTCCGCTCTTGTCAGCGCTCTTGTCAGCGCTCTTGCTGCGGCTTCGAGAGGCGGCCCGTCTCCTGGCCTTGTGTCTGCTGTGTTTCTCGTCGTCCTTCTTGTCTTTGCTCTTGGACCTGTGGGAGCGGCCACGCTTTTCCTTTTCGGCCGGCTTGACGTCGGAGTCTTTTTTCTCTCCTCTGGACGCTTTAGCACTCTCCTCCTTCGCCACCTCCTCCATGTCACCTCTGTAAAACCATGTTGTAAAGGAGGTCGCTTTTAATAAAAAGGTATTTGCTAAAGCCAGCTTACACAATGAGTAGATCACTTTTAATGAGTTAATATTGATGTGCTTGCTCATATACGGGTGGCTAACCCAACTAAGTGAAGTTGTAGCGAGTACTCCAGATCTTTAATAATTCCACAACACTAAAGAAATTATTGACTTAACTTTATAGATTGTTCGAGTCCAAGATGGCCGATAAGAGTAGAACATGTATAAGCATTTGATAAGAAAGAGGATTTTAATAAAAGCTAATCTCATACTTGTCTCCCTTGATCCAGCGCTCTCCACTTGTCGCCCTCATCCTTTGCCGTTGCATTTCCTGGCGCCAGTGTGGCGGTGTTTCACTATGTCGGAAACGATCTCTTGATCTTGAGCGGGAGGGAGTGCGATATCGCTGGTGGAGAAGGATATAGACAGCCAGGTACTGTTATCATCCACACTAGCGGTTTAGTGTTTACTAATGACTGCGACATCTTAAAAATGTGTCCAAAATTCAACTAACTAACGTGCACCTACCCTTGGACCTCTGCCTTTAATCTTCCTGCCAGACCGTGTGGTCACTAGTCTTCTGTGATACGCAGACTGGGAATTAAACGGCCTGCCAATAAAAAAGGGAATAACATGTAGACATGTAGAGATCATCAGCTCCAGATATAGTCTTGCTGTAGTTTCAAACCAACCTTTCCCTGGGCCTTTCCTCTCGCTTCCTAGCATTTAGTCCAGCCTCTTCTTTCTGGACAGGCTGAGGACTTTTGCGCATGAGGAATCTGTTCTGTGGGACCTCTGGGATTTCCTCCGGTCGGACTGAGGACAACAGCAGGTCTTGGTCTTTTTCATCCGCACTTCCGGCCTCGGACCTAGACGCAACACGTTAGGAGTGAGCATTTAACCGCTAGCCCTTCCCCTGCACTAGCGGGGACAAACTACGACCATTTAATCAGGTACCTTTCTTTCTTCATCTTCTTCTGCTTCTTTTTCTGTTTTTTCACCTTCTTCTTCCGCCTTTTAGACTCTTTTTCGGACTCCTCCGACTCGGAGGACGAGTCCAAGGAGCTGTCCGAGGAGCTGGAGCTGCCGCTGGTCCCGGTCAAAGCCTTCTTCTCCTTCTTCTTCTTTTCTTCCTTCTTCACTGAGAAGAGAAGACCACAAGCATTGCTTTAGGAGAAACGGAACAAAGTCAGAAGCACATACGCTTTAGAATCGGTGTGAGTTGTCGTGTGTTCTGACCTCTTGTCTTAGGGATGAGCTCTCCGCAGTTCAAAACCTTGACCTCAGAATATGGCTTACTGTTGGCATCGGTCTTCTGCCTCTCCATGGTTTGAATGACCTCTTGGCCAGAAATCACTTGTCCGAAAACCACATGGACGCTGAGATGGAACAGTGGTTTTCAGTAAATGGTCGCATACAAATGTCATTTTCTATTTTAAAAAAAACCAAGACTTTCCCAGAAGAATATGAAGCACTTACCCGTCCAGATGGGGCGAGGGTTTGGTTGTTCTGAGGAATAAACACAACAAATGTTATTTCTATTTGTAAATTAAATATTAAAATAACTCATGAATAATGAGACCATGTAGTGTATTGTATTGCACAGCTCAGATACTACGAAGCTTACATGAAGAACTGAGATCCGTTGGTGTCCTTCCCCCTGTTCGCCATGGACAGCAGGTATTCCTTATTGTGTTTCATTGAAAAGCTCTCATCTAAAAAGGGGAAATAAAAAATAAAAATCACTATTAGCGGACTAATGATTTTACCATTAATAATAATTTGGTTGTAAGCTTTGGCGTCTCTACCTTCAAAAAAGCCCCCATAGATGGATTCACCCCCTCTTCCATTTCCTGTTATGGAATATGGATGAGAACATCAAGGAAAGAAACAGTTAAACAGGGAAACTGCAGTGATACAAAATAAGACAGGGAGAATTCATACAAATTGCACTTTCAAAATTACAATCAGACTATACATTCAAATTGTAATTGGTTGTTTATTTGCATTTCGAACCCCCATCAAGATTACAGATATTATAACACCCACAGAAGTATGCAGACCTGACCGTCATGATCATACCTTCACTGAAGTCCCCCCCCTGGATCATGAAGTCCTTCACGATTCGGTGGAACTGGCATCCTTTGTAATGAAGAGGCTTCTGAGTTCCTTTGCCAATACCTTTCTCGCCTAGCAGGAAAACAAGATTGTCAGGATTTTCATATGATACACATCACTCCAAAAGACACGACAGCCTGGTAAAATGTTTGTTTACCATACCTGTACAGAGACATCTGAAGTTTTCACACGTCTTGGGGCAGACATCTGCGAACAACTCCACCACAATTCGACCAACTGTGGGAAAAAACGTGTAGTTGGATAGTATAAATAATGGCCTAGAAATAGTAAAGTAACCAGATAATATTTGATAGATGTCTCACCGTTAACGTTGCTGATTCCAACGTCAAAGAAGCACCGAGGTCGCACCTTGATGCCCATGATTACTGACAAAAACCTGCCTGAAACATAATAAACAGATCAGTGATTACTGACCCAAACCTGAAACATGATCAACAGATCAGTGATTACTGACCCAAACCTGCCTGAAACATAATCAACAGATCAGTGCTTACTGACCCAAACCTGCCTGAAACATAACCAACAGATCAGTGATTACTGACCCAAACCTAAAACATAATCAACAGATCAGTGGTTACTGACCCAAACCTGAAACATGATCAACAGATCAGGTGGTGATGGGCTCCAGACCCACCCACCCATTTACAGTTCATAAACCAACCAAAACAACACGTCCATAGCAGGATATGTACTTTATTCGGTTCGTCTTGGACGAAGAACACGCCATTCAACGTGTTGAGGCCGAGACTGTAATCTACTTAATCGACTTGTGTTCACCGTAAAGTATAATGAATGAATGAATGACCCAGTTTGAATGAGCGTGAATGCAATGCGATTTCGAAAGCAACCGACACCCAGGCAGGTGTACCAATGCAGGTATACAATGCAGTATACAAAATCGCGCACACACACCAACATAACCACAGAAACGTGTGCGGTAAAGCACCAGCAGGTCCGGCTACTCTGCAGCGGATCGGCGCGTTGTGGCGAGGAGGTGTCGGCCTTACATTAGCGACGTAGCCAGAGTACAAATATACTGGGTTTACTTACAGCCACACTTTAACGGACAAAACATGGATATCGACCTACCGACGAACGTTTAATATTACCGTAGTTGGTGGACCAAGGATGTTATTCCTACGAATGATCGATCATTTAAAAACGAGTTTTTTAAGTTTCATTCAGTGTCACAGTGTTTTCTAAAGATGGCGCGACGGGAACATCAATGCATGTCGGGAGTTATAGACGGGGGGCGCTTAATATTCACCAGTCGACCTCCCGATGGTGGGCGCACACGCGTTCCTATCATGTACAGTGAAGGTTAAATACAAATGTTACCGTTTTTGGGATGATAAAATACGCAGTGTTGGTCCACAAACTCGCGTGTCGGCCCAAGGATACAGCTTCTTTGTCCTGTTGAAAACAAGAATAAAAAAAGAAAACGTGTACGGAGTGATAACATTTCAGAGCATGGTTAATTCCCTTCCCTCCATTCCATTCCATAGTATTTATTTGACATATGGAAACGAATCATTCATAGGTATCTGCTATCTGCTATATACTACACTACAATTTCCAGCCTTGTACTAAAACGTAATTGCATTGATTTTATTAAAAAACCTCCCCTAAGCTCCGCCCTTGAGTTGGGCTCCCGGGCTGTACGGGCTATCAAAACACAGCGCATACACTTTGACCTTATCCACTGGCTAGGGAAGTGAAATCTAATAGCACGCATGCTAAATAGTAAACTATGCGAACACTCTGTGTAAGTATAGTGTATGTATACAATTTATTAGTATCCTGTCGGCCGTTCAGAGGGAAATCCAACTCCACGTTTACTGAAATATGCGTTGTCTGCTGATGGTTTTGTGGACGTTATTCTACCGACACACGTGAATACTGCATTACTTAATACTGGTCTGTCAGACTAGTGGTCAAGTCCAGAGTAAAGACAAGTTCCCAATATCATCTGCTGATGCGATATTTAGTATTTTTTTAAATATTTTGTAAAGATACTGAGAGTTTGGCTTGTCACGCTAAATTGAGTGAAGGTAGTGTAGGTAGTTTTATGAGTTAATATCTGTTTATTATTTATGCAAGTATAATCAAATACACTGTACCTTCCTATGTACCTATCGGATATCAAGGTATTCATTTGACCTAGCTGAATCTACTCCTTCCTTCTTTCCTTCTTCCCTTTCTTCATTCCCTTCTCTAGATGGCAGCTAGATGACAGCAGTCGTGAAGAAACACCAGAACTTTCCTGTACCCTACTGACCTCATGTGGATGTCAAGGTCCAGCTCAAACAGCTTATCTGCTTGGATGGTAGTGACTGGCTCATAATGAGGACTTTTCTCTGCACTTAAAGTGAGCCTCGACGCGGGGCCATGTTTCGCCTGCGCCTAGCCAACATCTGTGTGCGCAGGTCTCTGCATGCTGGTCCAGTGAACAGAGACCTGGTTCTGGATCAGCTGCAGGTTTGTACCCGCAAAGACCAAGTGTTTGAGGTTGTGGGCAAGAACAAGGCCAAGCTCGCCGTGAACCACTTGTGTTGTGCCGTGGGGATGCTGTGGCAGTTCCAGAGAGAGAAACCACAATTATTAAGGACGGTTGGAGTGGTAAAGAGCCACCCTGAGTTCTTGACCCTCAGAGTTTTGGCAGAAAACAAAATCTCCCTCATGGATGATTGCTTGTTGGTGGATATGCTCTATGGTGTTCTCAGGTACAGAGAAACAAGACAGTTATAGACTCACATTGAAGCCAAATATGTTGCCCAAATAACGTATTTGTTTCATCTTGTTTTCAGACTCAACGTGGAACCTCACGACTCACTAGTTCAACAGCTGGTTTCAGAAGCATCTGTCAGACTAGATGGGTATTATTATTATTCATGTATTATTACCACACATCTGATCTCATTGAATCCTATTGCTTGAGCTTAAAGGAATCAATAGCAGCACACGTTCTTGTTTTGTCTTGCAGCTTTCCGTTGTCTTCCCTCTCCAAGTTCGCCGTTTGTCTGAATGATCAACAACTGCAACAGAGTCCACTGATGGGTCGCATCACTGACATTCTGGCCCGGAAGCTCTCGACTATCGATGATGCCAAGTATGTACTGTTTACCACCGCTTACTATTTAGCCATGTAGCAGACGCGTGTATCCAACGCAAAAGTGAATTTACATGCCACTAAGGAGCAGCCGAGCAGGTAAGGGTACAGGTAGGCTGTGGACACTGACGATCAAACCCAGTACCTTTCTGCTGGAAGTCGGAAGAAACACCGCAACTGTTTGGCTGTCCTGCCCCAGGATTGTAACACCAGGATGTAATGCTCACATGTTCATGATCATATTCATCATTTGTAACTCTGTGTGATTTTCTCGTTGTAAATGTTTGTCTCTGCTTCCCTTCTAGAATACTGACCAACCTGATGATCAGCGTGTCTTTCCTGGTGTCTCCTCGTCTGCGGGACCGGCTCCTCGACAGGGCAGACCGTCTGCTGGACTCCACAGACCCCGTGAATTACAACAACCCTCGCAGGGTGGTGCAGTTCCTACGTAACGTCAGGTTCGGCCACCGCGCCCTTCTGGAGAAGTGCAGCAGGATCCTGTTGGGGATCGTCCCCCGGATGGACGTGGAGAACCTCAACATGATAATGAACCTCTACCAGTCCCTGCATTTCAATGACTGTAACTTCCGGCTAGCCGCGAAGCAAAGGCTGACGGAGCTGATGGACTCGAGCACCGATCCCGCGTCCTTCACCAGGCTCTTCGTGACACTGAGTCCTATGGCCAGTTCGGAGATCAGAGAATGGTTTGTTTGGTTTATATTCACGGCCGGTGGAGTGACTGTTCCACACACCAAGATATTATGTTTCATTAGGGGAAAAGATAACAAGCAAATCATGCATCTAACATCTAACAATGTAGAAAAATGTGTTTGTTCAGAAAAATTTTAATGTGAAAAACACATTCAGGCCATAACCGTTCAGGCTCTACTTGGATTCTCATTATTCTTGTGTTCTGTATGTTGTCTGTTTCCTTGTAGGTTGGAGAACACTGCACTCCTATTGGCCGACGAGTTCAATCCACACCAGGCCTTCATACTTGCTGAGGGGCTGGAAGAGATTCAGTGTAGGAACCTGAAGTTGATCAACAGGTAGGTTCCTCTCGGTTCCTCCCTCCAGAACTAGATGTCCTGTAAACTAAGCATCGCAATATAAGCATAACCACCAAGTGAAACAATGCGATTGTTTTCAGGATTGCGTCAATAATCCAGAAGAACCTTCATGTCTACAAACCAATGGAGGTGGCGAGGATCACACAGGCCCTCTTTCTGTTGCACCACCAGAATCCTGAATTGTTTAGCAAATTAAGGAGCGTCCTCATCAGGTGGGTTATTGATCGTCATGATCTGCGTCTCGGGTTGATTGAGCACGGGGCTAACGGCTCTCCCTCCGCCCAGCTTCCTGCAGGACAGCATCTACCCCTACGAGGTGACGATGTTGACACGCACGCTAGCCATGCTGCCGTGCCCACGCCTCGAGGAGGGCGTTGTCGCTCGGCTGGACGCGGCACTTAGCCAGTGCGACCTCAGCGACCTCAGCACCCTGGCGATGTCTGTCTGCAGGTGTGTGCGTAATGACGCGACCTCCTACAGGCGTGACTCGCCCCGGTACGCTCGCCTGCTGCAGGACCTGAACCGATGTGGCCACGAGCGCCTGCGCACAGCCGACCGCCTGGACCCGCTGCTGGAGGAGCTGCGGTACGTCTACGGGGAGTGGTTTGAGGAGATGCTGCTGGAGGACACCATGGTTACGCTGCAGAGCATGACGGACCAGATGAGTTGGACCAACGTGCCCGACCTGGCTCATCTGCTGACCAAGACCAACCACCTCTGTGCACCTCTGATGGACAGTATTGCCAGCGTGACTTTAAAAGACATTGACAAGGTAGGTGTGTGTGTGCGTGTGAGCGTGCGTGCGTGTGTGTGTCCGTGCGACGGAGCGAGCGAGCTGATATATTTTCCCTTTTCTCACAGATTCATCCTTCAGCCATCTATGCCACACTGCTACCCTTCGCCATACTGAATTATGATTCTCCAACAGCAGATGAGCTGTTTGATGTTTGTGTTCAGCACTTAAAACCTCATATCAGTATGTTTTATTTGGCTCTCTTCTATCCATATGTATGTACGCATAGGTGTGTGTGTTTAAACTCTTCTCTATTTATTTCTAGGTTCTTTCGACCCCCACACATTGGTGCTTCTGGCCTATGTCTTGGCAGTGGCCGATTGTTTTCCTGAAGAAGTGTTTCGAGAAATCTTCAACATAGACTTTCTTGCCAAACTCGACGTGCACCTAGAAAGTACGTACTGGCGGTTATCTTTGAACTTGATAGTTAAGTGTAATTAAGTTTGAATTGGTGTAGTGATAACGCAACCGCTCCTTATCACCACCACCACAGTGATGCCTGATACGCTCAACATGCGGGTTCGACAGCGGCTTATGGAGGTGAATCGGGCGGTCTGTCTCCAGTGTCCAGAGTTTCATGTTCCCTGGTTCCACGCGCGCTACTGCCAGCAGGTACAGAAGAAAGGTATGCTTCTCTTTCGATATACTAGGATTTCAGGTGTGTGTAAGGAGCAGGTAGGAGCAGCCATCTTGCTCAAGGATGCCGGCAGCACCTTCCCCTTCCTGTCTGTCTGAAGGTGTGAGGTCTGGGAGGAGACGTTTGTTCTGTCATTCATGCTTCTCACATTGAACCCACTGCACTAGTGACCGCTCTGCTGTGTTCTCCAGGGGATTTCTCCAGCAGTCCAGTCCAACAGCAGATGCACCAGATGCTGGCCGAGGTGCTTGGCGGCGTGGACCGTGTGTCCAAGGGATCCGTGCTCACGCCCTATTTCTACACAGTAGGTAAGTAACAGACTCTGAAATAAAACTAAACCTTATTTCAAGTCAGGTCAATGTTATTTGTATAGCCCTTAATCACAGTTACAGTCTCAAAGGGCTTTACATGCCATATATTTATGACACCCCCTAACCATAGCCCCCCAAAGGGCAAGAAAAACTCCCTTAATGATCAAGGAAGAAACCTTGAGAAGGAACACAGAGTGGGGGATCCCTCCTTCCAGGGATGGTTAGGAGTGAAGGAACACAGAGTGGGGGATCCCTCCTTCCAGGGATGGTTAGGACTGCAATGGGTGCCATAATATATGTATATAGAAGTATTACATGCAAGCATTTTAAGTACAACATAAGCAAACAGTTTTCAAAATGGAGGATTTGTATTGTCCATGGTGATGAAGTGCTGGCTGGTGAGCAAGCTGGTAGCCATCAGGTGGGGTGGCCAGGCGTCCAGTCATGATCACAGCAAAACACGTGTAGGAAATATATCTGGGGTTACTCAACCCCAAACCCCAGGGTGTATGTGCAGTCTCTGTATTCCACACTGAAACGGACACCTCTTGTGCTTTCCCGTGTTAAGACTTTGAGTGTGTGTTGGACAGACACCACCAGCCGGTGGTCTACAGTGATCCAAACACTCTGCAGATGACAGACGGGGGGGCGGTCCAGTGGAGGATGGAGCCGGCCGAAACGCTCATGAATGAGCTGCCACCTGGAGCACAGCGGTAACCAATGGGATTTGAGGCTTTAGTCACATGTGCATTAAATAACCCGCTAGTCGCTAATCAGACATCTGACTCGCTATTTGGACCCTTCCCGTTTTTAGTGTCGCTGTGGACTTCTTGGATTCAAAATCATTTTGTAAGAACTCTCGCCACATGAAGGGGAAGGTGGTGATCAGAAAGAGACACCTGGAAATTATGGGATATCGAGTTGTTCAGGTGAGGAATAAACCTCCAAGGTGACATTCAGCCTGAAGATGTGAAAGGATGTTGTTGGGGAGGATGATGTAGGGCCGGATCTGGGCCGGGGGCCGCTAATTGGTGGCCCCTGGAGTAAACCATTGATAATACCTTTCAGACTTAATAAAGATGTTTAATTGTTGTGTTTGTTTGGGCAGATCCCCCATTTTGAGTGGAATTCAATGGAGCTCTCAACACAGGACGCCTGGAAGGGATACCTTAAGAAGAAAATATTCACAGAGTCGTCTTCTTCTTAAATGAAGGATCAATGTTACCATTAATACAAAACACTCAACTCTATGGGTTGTTATTGAACATTCATGTTTGGTTTTTGAAGTGCTCCTTATTTGCTCCAGAGAATGTGTATTTGACGTGGAATGGCCTATTTAATGTTAAATCAAAGTGTACCACATTTGTACAAAAAGAACTAGCTAAAACGTTGTTTTTATAATAAAATATTTATTTGTATTTATATGAATGTGCATATGCTTACTCCATTGCTACAAGACACAATGTCAGTGTTTTGATCATATACAGCTTGATGTTGGCATGACATTGGGGTATAATAATACTGGGTTTTTAATGTGACTGTGAGGAAATATGATGGGAGTATTATATAGTTAGGAGGTACTATGGTTTTACATTTCCTAGTTTTATTCTCATTTTCTATTGCCTGAATTCAGCAAAAAAAAACACACCGGAATAACTTAAAATCTAAGCATGTTTATTTAAAAAAGCAAAATGGCGAATTAGCCAAACTGAATAATTCAGTGTATTCAACAGTGTTAAAAGACCCACATGGAACTAGAACTAGAACAATCCTGAAATCATCTCCTGGCCTCGAGTCTCACAACTTGGGCATCCGCGCCGCGTTGAGCCGCATGGACACACAGCTGGCCCCCGCAGCATAGCGCATCTCCTTCATCATCCCAGTCCACACCTTCTTGTCTTCTTCATACCTTCAACAAGAAGCATCTCCATGGTAACACGTGGAACAGACCACACCCCCATTTCACAAACTCACTCTTTCTAAAAGATTCTACCATCTTAATCCAACGAAAACAGATTGTGTAACCTAGCAACATAACAACAGGTAGAAAGGGAACACGTACTGCCAGATAACCTAGATAGAAATGATGGTAACAACAGGTAGAAAGGGAACACGTACTGCCAGATATCGGTGATTTCACTGGGGACACATTCTTTGTTCTCCATCTCCACCAAGGCGAAGCCCCCCACAGCGTAGAGCTGCCCTCCACAGCTGACCAGGTTGACGGAGCTACGTTCCTGGGGGAAGTCTGTGAAGGGCGTCCACCTGGGACACAATCAAACAACCTTGCTAGTGTACAAATATCCGATCACAGGGATGTGGAAGATATTGATGAATGTGACTGGAAGTTAGTTTTAA
>OMNO01042833.1:2950-13449 GCA_900303215.1 Trachyrincus scabrus
CAGATGGCCCCGCAGAGCCCACCGGCTCCTCGCCACTGAGGAAGAGGAGCCGTCCAAGCCCAGCTGGGAGTCAGGGGAAACTGGACTGCTAGAGTTGTGTGTGTGTGCGTGTGTGTGTGTGTGTGTGTGTGTGTGTGTGTGAGAAGAGGTAAAATAAAGATAAAGGGTAGGGAGGAGTTGAAACATGATAAAGAGGTGTGTGTGTTCAAACGAGAGAGCGAGAGAGGGAGTGAGAGAGAGAGACAGACAGACAGACAGAATAGATAAAATAAAGATGTAGGGTAGGGTAGAGTTGAAAAAAAAAGGATAAAGAGGTATGTGTGTTCAAGATCAAGAGAGAGAGAGAGAGAGAGCGAGAGAGCGAGCGAGAGAGAGAGAGAGAGAGCGACAGAGAGAGAGAGAGAGAGAGATAGCTAGAGACGTGGGTGTGTGTGGAGCCACGGGAGGAATCAGAAAGAGCCGTTAGTGTGTTGATGTTTACGCTGCACCTGTCAATACTAACAACTCCAATGATGATGGAGGAGGACAATCAGTCCATTAAGTTGCAGTAGCAAGTTTGCATCCACCATCATTTGCTAAAAAAAACCCCAGTGATTGATGTTGACATGTTTAAACTGCCACCGTATCAATAAACCTGCTGAAAGGCATGGCTTGGTTTCTATTGGAAGTGAATTATTTTCATGGCCCATATAGTATGCTGTTTATAGACGACGTATATCAACAGTGGCATGTAAATGTGTGTGTACAGAAGCACAGGAGTCAATCAAACTGTGAGAATGTACTGTATGGTCCTCACACACACACACACACATGCACGGATGAAGAAATGCCTAGAGACGCCCGTTGAGGAGGTGCTGTTCTACGTCGAGCCGTGTCTCTCCACTGAGAAACCACCTGAGAGGCGGTGTGTGGAACGCATGGTGACACACACACACACAGCGGCTTCAAAGAGATAACCTCGCTTCACTGTCCCCATTTGGGAAGTCACGAGAGAGAAGAAAAGGAGTGTGAGAGAGCGGGAGAACACAGAAGCAGCCGCTCATCATCCAGCCGTCCTGTGATCTGCACTCCTGTCACAATGAACTATTCCGCTTACTTTAGAAGCAAGCCTGTCGTTCCTTAAACTCGCCTTCTCTGATCTCCATTGAGTATCTCCCTCTCTCTCTCTCTCTCTCTCTCACTCGCTTGCCCTCTCTCTCTCTCCCAGCAGTGTCAATGTTGTCGACAATATCTCTCTTTCTCTCTCTCTCTCTCTCTCTCTCTCTCCGACTTCCTCTCTTTGCATTGAAGAGGCCTGGCGATATCACTTTCCTCGTAAATGCTTTTAGAGAGACCGATACGACGTGTCAGGAAGGCCGACAGATTCAATCTTCAAGCATTTGTGAACATTTATCACACGGATAAAAAGTGAGACTGTGGATTCTATAGATTAGTGAGGCGCTAGTAGGAGACATTGGATTTGGCGCCCACGACGCCCCATTTGTCAGTGTCCATACCTCCGTATGCACTAACAGACTTCAACCCTTCACCCGACCAGAAGGAGCGCACACATGAAAGTATTAATTGGTTGGTCTCTACAGAACAAATGCAATGATCAGACAACGACAACTTAACAGACAATACACCAAGGAGCCTTTTTGAACAATCCAGCTCAGTGTTTTTGAGCTGGATTGTTCAGCAAATGACCTTAACTTTGACTCTGATGGTCAGATGTCAGATTGGCGACAACATGATTGGTGGCGGTGTTACTGTCTCATTGTGTCTCATTGGCCGAGTTGACAGCAACATTTATGCAAACATTACGTCCGATGGATGGACGTTTGTAAGACGGCACATCCCCGATACCCAAAAGTATGTGGCAGCGACAAAACGACACTTCCGGCTACACGTTTGGACAGCATCAACTGCTCCGTATGTACATTAGGGCAATCCATGTGGAAATCTGTTCCTTTGGTTAGCGTCACAACTTGCACCTGACAAGTTTAATATAGCTGAGCGCCGAGAGTTTGCGGTCCTCCCTACGGTATAATCAAATCCTGTGTAGGGCCTCACCCAGAATGTGTGTCCCGCTATCAGCCTCTCACCTCTAATGGGTAAAAAAGGTCATCCCTTAATTATTCATCTGGGATGTCAAACAATACGTGCAGGCTCTTATTTGGGTATGGGGTAGGATCCATTGAATAATTCAGGGTCTGGATTCTCTTTCCTCCATAAGCCACACTGTGCTTCAGATGTTTCTGAGTGCCTTATCTCCATGCAGGAGCCCTCTGTCATTCCAGCGTGACCTTGTGCCGTCACTTGGATCTCCGCTACGTGGAGACAGCACAGAAGGTGCCACCGACTGGTGTTACATCCAGATCGCTGTAACCCCCCCCCGCTTCTCAACATCGAGATAACGCAGGAGCTGGTCTCCCGAGGGGGTGGTGGGTGAGCTGGCTGTCCCTTGTTTAAGAGCTAGCAGTATCTGTTTGTGTTGTGCCAGTTGATAGAAAAAAACGGCCTCAATTAACTCTCTGAATCATTACTCCTTTTCAGGCGACGTACGGTTCTTGTTTTGGTGGAACAGCCATGTCAATTGCTCTTAAGCGGCTTTCTTAAAATGTAAGCAGTGTTTACGGCAGTGGGGGGCACAGAGGGAGAGATATTAATACTATTAAAGTGCATTAAACCGAAGAATGCTGTAACGTGAGTCACTTCCGTGGGAGGATTATAGAGACCGTCCGCAGGAGGATTGTGATGAGGCAGAGAGGGAGTGAGAATATTCACTTTGTTGTGTGAGAGACAGGAGGAACGGAGGGCGGGAGGAGATGAGAGACACAGGGAGTGAGAAAATGGATAGAGAAAGGGAAAGGCCACCCCGGTGCCAAGTCTGTCATCTCTGGACAAAAAATAAATAAAAATAGCGCGACAGGGATATGTGACTACCCAAGGACAAGACAGCGAGTGGTAGGGGGAGTAGCATGCATGTCATCGTTAATATAATAAATAGCGGACTATTATTTTCCTGTGAGATACAGACTAGCGGGTATCTGGGCAGCTGTCGCAGTTGTAGCAATAATTCTAATATGGACTAATAGAGACAACTAAGGAGACACGCTCAAAACTAAATGCTGGGCCATTATAGATAAGATGTAGTGATCAATACATGTGCTTTGAAAAAGCTACTCAAGTCTTATGAGTCAGATGAGTTGTGGCTCCATTAAGGGCCTGCTTCCGGTGAGTCTGATGTGGTTTTACAGAGCTGTCATTTAAGTGGACATCTTACTGTGGACAAATATAACTGGACTCCATCCCTTGGGAAGGATTAGATCACAGAGGGTCCGATGACAGTCCTGCACACGGCTGGGTATGAGAGTGTCGCTTTTGTTACCATCACTGCAAGGCACAATTTGAGCCACGTTTTGCGTTTTCGCCGGTTTAGTGTCACCTGGGAATGGGTAGTAATCAATAAGTAAGTGCGTAATATGTAATATGATGAGGAATGCACTTCATTTTTCAGATGGAGACATTGTGATTTTGCATATGGCACAATACGCCCCCCCGACCAGCAGGGATTTAGTACAGTGTACAGGGTGTACTGGTTATTAAAATAATACAATAATGATGTATACTATACACTCCTCTATTTTGTGTGTTTAAGTGGGTTCTAAAGAGCGGACATTTTGAATTAATAGCTGTCTTTCTTTTAACGACAACCTCAACTTAGTTTAGTGCAGACGCCAGTCTGATGAATCGCGTGACGGAAGGCAAAAGTTATTCAGGGACACTGATGCTCAGGGGCTGCTTTGTGGTGACAGTGTTTCGCTGAGAAATACTGCCCTTATTGCCACCGTTTGAGTCTCTGTGTGCAGAACCGTGACAACACTCATTTATCTTGGCGCTGAGATAAAAGGTGAGAGGAGAGCAGACTTTTCCCGGGCACGGTGGGATAGCTGGGGAGGGACGCAGGCCACTCCCAAGAGACTGAATGCATGGCTAAGGGGGATGAGCCTTTACCTTCAGCTAGACAAGGTGACCGTGTCTGATGTTTTTTGCGGTTTTGGTTTCGGAGGTGGGACTGTAGCCAGAGATGCCGACCCTGGGAAAAAAGGTTACATACTCTACTGCCAGACTTCCAGTGCATCTGCCCAGGTGCCAAGGTGTTGATCAATTAGGCCACAGTGTTTCAGCCTTAAGTTAATGACTGTCATCTATTTTGCCCATAGCTGTCTGAAGTCAGTTGGCAAAGCATTTTGCAGCTAGGCTTACAGTCTTAATAGTCAAAGTAAGCCACCATTTCCCTAAAATAGCTATCAGCAGGATACACTAGTAACACTAGTCAGATTTTTGAGATTGTGCTAAAGTGGTATATAATGAGTAGTTTTTGTCGCTCAGATACAATGTTACGTGTAGTAGAAACAAGGGCTAAGGTGAGGCTTTGCTGTACACATAGCAACTGCTGTCAGTGTTCAATATTGGATTAAGACAAGGGGAAAACATAGTTTGAATTAAATAAGGAACAAGTGGAAAACTCAAAGAAAATATGTCAACCTAAGAGGAAGAATATTAGGTCAAATAGGCATTCATAAAGTTTGGGCATTTTAACTGAATAGCTGTTGATTACTCCATGTAAATTAAACAAAAGCTGAAAACGACAGCGACATTTTGATTAGATTTGTTAGAATGTGATCTTGTCCTGCTGGTGTTTATTGCACAATCACCGAAAATATAATAAGGCATTTCCAAATTGTCATAAAAAGATAAAAAAGTAAACATTCCAAACTTTTCAACTCAACTTGCAGCCACACACATTGATTTTGAAAAAATACATTTGTTCCCTCTGAAATGGTACCATCACAGTGCTAAGACCCACAGCAGGATTCAAACCAAATTACCTCTCCACTGCCCTCACCTCACCTCACTCCTAATCCGGGTCACAGCACCAATATCACGGTCCTCACACACGCACGTGGCAGGGTTAAAAATGGCTACCCTGTGATTGAAAATTGAACGTTAAAACTGGTAGGCGCTACAGGAACTAACTGCAGCTTCCCCGGTTTACTGCACATCTGCTACATTAGCCTATTCGGCAAAAAAATGTGATGATTAGGGTACTTATGCTGCTCATAGTGCGAGCGGTGTGAATATCAATATCATATCATCAAGTCTTATCTTTATTCCTTAACTCACTAGCCCTTTCTTACGACACGCACAAAAGCTACAATTTAATGATATAGAGTCATCTGCAGAGCAAACTATCAAATCGTATCGGTTTAATCCATCCTCATTCATCCACCTTGTCCATCTCCGGTTGTCATTGTTCAATTATGTGACCGACTCTAGTCTGCCTGATCCAGGCCAAAAGCAGGGAGCCACAGTGGCTGGATGGGGCATCCAGAAGATGTGAAACATATCTCTGTAACGGGATAGTGCTTTAATGGGCAGCATGCACAGTTTGACACCAAGGCCCAGCGCAAAAGTAGCAACACGATCTGCCTATTAAGCATGTGTTTGTTTACTCACCGACGGACCTGCAGCGCGGAGAGGAAAGACCTACAGGTGCACGACCTTCTTGGTCCTGTAGGTTTATCAGCGGGTCTATTAGGGTCATTAGCGTCTAATGGGCTGTGTTTATAACACACGGCATGGTTCTCCTTGCTACAGAGGACACTGTGTACGAACCCGCGAGTCTCGGCAGAGACTATGATATTATGCTACTGCAAGCCGACTTCTACGTGAGGTTTTCTTCATGTTTTCTGTTGATACGGACGTTTTAGTCAGTTTCCTCTGAAACGCTTGTTGCCTGAGCCATCGGCGCACCAGTGGGCTACAATTAAAACTCAACTTGTGTAAGAAAACAAATATTTTTCCTGTTGGGCCTCATCACACGATTAAACGAGAACTAGAGGCAATCAGTCACTCATTCAATTAGTTTTTCATTCACTAAATATAATTACTGGCAATATCTGCCTTCTTTGAGCCAAGCAGAGAACCATATATGACTGATGAGCGCACTTACCTGATTTCCCCCAGGCTGGAGAATTACATCCACGTCAAGGTCTTTCATCTCCCTACCTCCGTCGTCGTAGGAAGCACTCATGCAGGGACTAAAGATTAAAGGTTTTCCCAGAGATGATGAGTATGTATTGACCGTGGCCATGGCTTCACGAAGGGTGCTGTGAAGCCACCAGCTGGCCTGTCCTTTGTCTTTAGAAAGGCCTTTTTGATCTAGCCCTGCCACAGGTGTTGGTGCAGGTTGGTTCCATCATTAGATGACGTTTCTGTTTTTACAGAAAAAACGTTGATTCTACAATAGTATATGTACTCGTGATATTAGTGTGTGCGTGTGTGTAGAGCAGGGTTACTCAGTTTGTAATCCTAACAACACAATCATCTATAAACTACACCAGCTGCTGCATCCCCAGAGCAAATCTATTGCTGTGACCACCTCATGCATATGCCACGTCATGCGTGTGTCACGGGCTATGACACCATATGTGGAGCGGTGAGGAGAGCTACCACGTCAGACAAAGCAGGGGACAACAGGTCCCAACACAATTGGACAACGTACAGCGCACCTCACAGATGTAGCATTAAGCTAGTCTGTCGTATGACGTTCAGATACATTCCCTGTGGTGTTGTTGCAGGGTGCAGGAAAGCGTCATAATTAGTGTGTCATTGTGAACAAGAATTGCCGTTCTGTCTCTGATGACATCCTCAAACCATCTGTGGATTTCAAACATCTCGAAACACCGTGTGTGTTAATCTGGGTCAGAAAAGTCAAAGAGCGGAACGAAAACACAGCATTTAACGTTCAAGAATCAACATTTAATGGTAAATGCAATGCAAATACAAGCTGGCAAACTGGAACTAAAAATATATTAAAAATAGATGAAAACAAAACAAAAAACATTGTCTATTTTCTGATTGGCTATCTGTGATGTCACTGTGTATACAGAATACAAGTCTTGGCATGCTGTCTTGTCAGAGCAGTCCCCAGCAGGATCCTCAACACTTCCAACCTGGCTTAGTGGCCAACTGTGATATTATAACCATTAGGCCAAAAATATCTAGTTATACGTAGCACAACGTGTATTTTAGCTGTATTTTGTGAGTTAAAGCAGGTATTAAAGAGGCTTTAACAAATACCCAGGGGCAGAATGCAATAAAAGCATTTTTTTTTAAAAGCACCCTTCCTTTTTGCTATGCCCAAGCTTTCACATTTCAATTTGAACGGGGAGATGAAAGATGAATGAAAGATGAATGCAATAGGTTATGGAAGCACAAGACACTTAAAGAGAAGGGTATATTCTTTTTTTTTCGGTTTCATTTTGAATCACTAGGATTTAATTCTCAGTCAGCTCAAATACCGCACAGGAAAACAGACTTTAAAAAGTCTTCAACCGTGACTAAGTGATGGAAGCATAACTTCTTAATTGTTCCTTCTTTAATATCACCGCTTGACTCTTATATAAAACTGCAATTACTGAACACAGCACAGCCTTCGCTAATGGCTTGCAGCTCTTTGTATATGAAGAGACGTTAAGAGATGCTTTGTTTCTTTGCCTCGTCGTTTGTGTATCACGTTTTTGTGTCACTCTGATCATGTCACTTAATATTATTTTTTTTGGGATGTATTTGGATTTTCATAAACGTCGTCCTTGTGAGAATCGATGAAGGCCACAGATGCACTTGAGTGAAGCACGTTCTACATCAGATCCCGTCTGTAACTCCGTCAGCCTCCGTGTTATGTCACACGGGCTGTCTGTAATGCTGTCTGGTCGTGACCGTGAAACGGGAGCCCCCTTAATGGGGCTCACTACATGGACACGGGGTGTGTTCTTGGATGAGAGGAAGTGGCGGTAACACGCTATGTCTATTTCCAACACGTCGTCTTGCTGTCAAAGCTTGTGCAGGGAACGCGCCACTGTTTACCATGGACAGACCAATCCCAGCGAAACATCTGTTAAGGTGCATCAGGTTCCTGAAGACGAGTGTGCAAGCTCACATGATTGTTTTATGCCAATTTGAACAGGTAAAGTACATAATCAATTGCTTTATGATATCACAACATTCACTTATAGAGGTTTAAAGTATTTCTGAAGCTGAACTCTGAGAAAGATTATTTTAAATCCGACGGGGGCACTATTTTCTTTAGGCGATGGGAAAATTAAATCACATTTCAAGATGTATAAATGATTAGGATTAGGAAAAGTGATCCTGGTTCAAACCAGGTGTAAGACAGATTAATAAATAATCTCTTGCACATTAACATCTGTATTCCTACGTTCTTCCCAGCTGGATGCAGGCATCAGTGCAAACACACACCACACATCGCAGCATGGATGATGATGGCAGGTTCTTTTGAAGAGGAAGGTTTGAGTAGTCTGCAGAGGGAGTGTAGGGGTATGTGTTGTTTAAAGCTCTGCTTTAAGCAAAACCCCCGCATGGTATCCAAGTGGGAGCTGATGAGTTAAAGTTCAGCTTTCAAGTGGAAATGTGGGAATTTACGTCTTAATTTACGAAAAATAAACTATGTATCTTTTTTGGTAATTTGTATTTTTTTTGTAATTAGTATGTTTTTGCACCAGGAGGTTATCCAGGCTGTTTCATTTTATTTATCATTTATTATTTTTTGTTTTTGAATTGATGCACCCCCAGTGTGCAGCATTACACCAGCCCAAGCCCATTCAGTCCCAGCCCAAGGTACATTTATGTGTATGCGTGTGTCTCCATGTGTGTTCATGTGTGTATGTGTGTGTGTGTGTGTGTGTGCGTGCGTGCGTGCGTGCGCGTGTGTGTGTGTGTGTGCACGTGTGCACGCGTGCGAGTACGTGCACATCTGACCTTTCACTAACAGAAATGAATTGCTCGAACTTTTTAACTTTTCCCTGCAGTGGACATAAAAGGTTTACGTCATTCAGCGGCTCATTAGATTATTCCCATCCCCTGACCGCGGTCTGCAACGAACGCTCACTGTAAAAAAAAACAAAAAAAACCTATCCGCACATATTTTTTTTCTCTCTCAAGGATATCAATCACCCCCCCAACACAGGTGTGTACCTTTTGTGTGTGCGCATATTCCCTTCGGATGCTCACACAGGAACACATTACGGAGACAGCGGGTCAGAGGGCTAGCCAAGCTCTCGATGGTTCCGTTCCATGGTACGATCAGGGGGCTGACTTCTCCTGTTGGAGTGCACTTTAACAGGGGGAGACAGACTAATTGTTGCCCGGGTCTCACCTGCTCCGGGACCGTTCTCTCTAGCCACCAGGTAAATGATTGCAGCGCTCTGCAACTCACACCCAGCCATGAATCACGTTTGCAAAAGTTGACTTCTGCTAGTTAGCTTTCGGTGCACAGCAGTGGGTATTTTTCATGGGTAAATGACGTACTTTCAACAGCCCTTTAATCATCTTCTCTTCGGTGTAATCGTCCTGTTTGCCCTCCTGAACCTAATGAATGTCCTTCGGTGTATTTAGGCAGGGAGGGATTACCGTTCACACGCTGGTTTACGTAAAGCGAAACATTGGAGCTATAGGAGGCAAACCCTGTGTTCTGCAAAAGTGAAGAGAAATATCACCGCATGTGAAAATGCAATAGCTTCTGGCCAATGGTTCATGTGTTCATCTATACATTGCGCTTCCATTCAAGCATCTCCCTCAAGGCTTTAGAGTAACGCCTTTGGGTCAGGTTGAGCTTCTAGAGAATGGACCATACGTTCTGCTGCAATGTCAGCCTCGCTGAGTGACCATCAACACATTTAGTCCGGTAATAGAAAGCTCCGCAATTGCCTGGTGGTTTGATCTGTGGAGTTTTTCTGTGTTTAGTTCGTATTTTGGAAAGTTGCAGGTTATGATGCACTTCAAAAACCAGTAGTGACATATCTTTAGAGAAATGACTGAGTGGCCTACTGCCCTGTTACCCATGGGAAACACACCATCGTAAAACTGGTTTTAGGATGCACATAGGGCTCTGCTCAATTTAGAAAACATACTATACCTTGAATGAACTGAATTTCATGTAGATAATAATAAAACATTATTAAGGCAAGTACAATTATGGTTCTTGTACCCTTGAAGTAGTGCAGTTTCATTACATACATTGTCACATATTTCAATTTCGATAATCCAAGTACCTAAACTATAATTTACCATGATGCAACTGTAGCACAGTGAAGTCGCCTTGTTGTCCTAACATAAAATGCCATGTGGTAGCATGGCATGGTAGTTATGGTAGCATAACGGTGGTACCGCTAACATAAAAGCCGCTAACATTAAAACACCCAAAATATCGGTCAGGCAGCAACATGACAAGTCGTAGTCTTAAGTACAAAGGGAAACTCAAGCCACAGATGTAAGGAAAGGGCTTGTACGTAGGTAAGTGGTGCAGCACATGTGTTCATCATTTCACGGTCACATTAACGCAAGATATTTCAGAACTGGATGTGTGAAGCGTGCTAGACATGTTGCGTTGTTTCTTTTGAGTGTTACCCAGCACACTTTATTCTCCATCTGCC
>OMNO01042843.1:0-13970 GCA_900303215.1 Trachyrincus scabrus
TGGGTGGGGGGTGGATGGGTGAGGGGGTTGTGGATGTGTGGGTGAGTGGGTGTGTGTATGGGGATGCTGGATGAACATAATAGTTTTACCCATTAATTTCCTATGGCAGTCATCTTAGACCCGGAACACACCTTGACCTTGTCACAGGTGTGACAAGGTCGACTAAACCACTCAAAATTCAATGAAAGTGGTGATAAGAAATGTTATACGTTCAAATGCCTAGTGTGGAGGAAGACATAAGGTCTTGACGCAATCAGATGAAAAACACAATATTTATGATTTAAGAAAATTTGTAAATCGGTCAGATTTGACCCAAGCACGGTAGGAAGGTTAAACATAGAGGATTCAGCTAATTGTTATTTATGAGTATAAAATGTGGCTATAAGGATAATAAAATTCACCACATATTCAAAGTTTGCATATCACAATTTAAATACACTATGATATCCTTTAAAGTGAAGGTTATATTATCGCGTACAAAACTGGAAATATGCAATGCCAAATCCTCCAAAACGTGTAAACTGTCCAACTGTCTCTTCCTGTCCATAGAATGCACACAAACTTGAAATATCAGTAAATTTGGCAATTAAACGTACAGGGTAGATCATATGCAGTACTTTGCTTTATTTGTTTTACAGAATTTAAAGGGTAATAACCAAGTTCTTTTCCAGTCCAACAAAGGGAGCAAGCCACACCCCCTTCACTCCAGTCATGAATATGCTTATTATGAAATGTTTTGTTGGTCACATCAATTTCATTCAAAGTTAATTCAGGTATTATGGTATGCTGCTTACCATTACTCAAGAGGCATTGAACTCTTTGAAAGGAATGGGGAAGATATGTATGTTCATAGGACAAAATTCTGCCAGAAGCATCAAATAAGTGCATAATATGATCAATGCCTCTCAGATGCAAGAAAATGGATTTGGTTATTTTTGTAATTTCACCATTATTCCAAAGTAATGTTTTGTGGGGTGAGGAATTGTGGGAGTAACACAGATTCCAAGCCATGAGAGTTTGATAAAAGAAAAAGAAAATACATTTAAGACCACCTATTTTTTGGAAAATGTTAGTAAAATTCCACAGAGTTTGCATCACACCACGGCTTTGCATTTTTTCAACCAGTTTACTCTGAAGGTATTGACAACATCATTGTAATGTAAAACTTCAAGACCTCCTTCTGCTTTCTTATTTGAAAGGATAGATTTCTTTAGCTTCTGTATCTTACTTTTCCAGATAAAGGTAGAAAGTATTTTATTCACCTTTTTGCAGGTGGAATCATTTACAAAAAGTGACAAGGAAGGATACACAAAACGATATAGTCCTTCGGCTTTTGAAAGATGAACTCTACCGAATATTGAGAGATCTTTCTGTAGCCAATTATTAAAGATGCATTTAGCTTTATTTACCTAGGGGTGAAGTTTAAATGCTGTCTAGCTATTAGATTTTTTTGTAATATGAATACCTAAATATTTGACAGAGGTTTTCAATAAGGGCATCATTGCTATTATGTAAATACATAATTTCACATTTTGATAAATTGAGTATCAACCCTGAAGCATCAGAGAATCTTTTAATTACATCTATCACATGTTGAACCTGATGTTTGTCTTTTAAGAACACTGTAGTGTAATCTGCTAGCTGGGCAATTTTGATTTATCTTCCAAAAGATATGCCTTTTAGATCAAAATCCTTCTCTATGCTTAATGATAATAATTTGGCAACCAAGAGGTATAAAACAGGGGATGCCCGACAGCCCTGCCGGACACCTCTATTGATGCTAAATCTCTTCACGCCTATTGTCTATAAGCAGTGAGTCTTTATCAGGCTTGGGAATTAGGGAAATGACACCTTGTTTTATTGTAGCAGTTAACTCTCCATTGATGATGCACTCATTAAACATAGCAAATAGGGGTTCCCTCTATTCCAGGGGCTTTACCCATATTGATTTTAATTCTTCGTCAATCAAAGGTATGTGTTCTTTAATTATCTTAATAAAGTCGTCACAATTAACTGAGTTGTATAGATTTTTGTTAAACAAGGAAACAAAATCATTTTTGGTTCTTTGCAAAGAGATCCATCAATAATAGTAAGAGCAGCTAAATCCTTTATTTTGTAGTTTATTTTTTCAAGAGAGAAAAAATAGCTTGGCTTTCTCAAGCCATTTAGCTCTGAAGCTAACAAAGGCTCCCCATGCCAAGTCCAAGTGGATTTGATGGATTTCATTTGAATTTTTGATTTTTCTAATTCATCCTCTGATCCATTTTTAATCGTGTGAATTAAGCTGATTCAACAATTTTACTTATTTCTGGTTTGTTTACTTTTTTTTAAAATTTGGTACATTTGATAGCCAGGTTATGTACCTTTTATTTGAAAAATGTCCAACTATTACTATATCCATTAAGAATGTTATCAAAAGTCTACATTTATCATATTTTAGGAGTGAATTATTGAACCCTGACTGCATTTCAAATTTAAAGCAATCAATTTGTGATCTGTCAAAGGGGCATATTGGTGGGAAATATCCTTTACATATTGTAAGATTTCTGTAGAGATCAAAAATAGGTAAATTCTTGATTTTAAAGTGTACCTCTTGTTAAACCAAGTAAAGGCTTTACTGTGTGGATTGAAGAACCTCCAAGTCTCTGTTAATAAAAGGTGGGTGCAAATAGATGTTATAATGTTGTGGGCCTGACATGCTTGGGGTTGTCTAGCAGGATATCTATTGTTTTGTTGCACGCTCCTACTGTGTGTTCTCTTTACTTTGTCTCCCTCTACCGGTCTCTCTCTCCAGGTCCGCCCAGGTAGGTGCAGCTGACATCAGTCACGTGATCTGGGCGGGCCTACTATATATCCAGGTGGAGGAAAGCACATAGCCCTCTCCATAGCCCTTGTTGACCCAGAGCTGTTTGTTGTCTTCATGTTATATTGTTTTGGGACGGAGGTCCGGAGTCCTGTTATCGTGGCTTTGTTTCTCAGTTAAGGTTTTTGTTTGGTTTTGGTAGTTTAAGAGATCCGCTGAATCCTACGGCCCATTGCGTGGTTGGTTCAGTGTCTCTCCGTCTTACGCTTTGTTTGCCGGATCTCCAGACCTCATTGTGGTATGTTATACCATAATGTTACACCATTAGGGTATGTTATACCATAATGAGTGTCCCATCAGATATGGAACACTCAAACTAATCAATAAGGATCGGATGTAATTGGCACTAACTTACATCATCAAAGTGTGAGGCGCAGGGGTACTGCAGGGGGGCGCAGGGAGATGGGATGGAAGGGAGAATGTATTTTAGTGAGGGGGAAAGCTCAATTACACACTGTATAAAAGCAAAGCACAGGCGGAACAGGTTTGTGTGCTAAAAGTCACATTTTTAGCACACAAACGAACGCGCACAAAGTGGATTCTGCCAATGTATAAAATAACAAAACCTGATTCAGCGTTTTTTTCGTCTGTTTCCAATGATTGGTAAAGGTACTACTTTCTTCATCCCCTCGCCGTAGATATACTGAATACGTAAACCGTCTCTCAACTCGTGCTAGCGAAGGGGCGTATGTATATGACAAACATAGTGATTCGGTCTCGGAAGCTAACTACCGGATCATCTTCCTAATTCAAATAGTAAAATCAACATAAAGTTTACATTTCTATTTCCAAAAAATGCTGAATTGGGTTTTGTTATAACACTATTTTGGATTATCAAGTTTGAGGAGGAAGTATTGAAGATATCTTGCCAATATTTTGAGTTACATCATGGCAAGGTAACTACACAACCCAAACCTATACCAAAGTATAATTTTGCTTTAAGTAACTGAGGAAGAACTTAAACAAATGGATTGGATGCAATCAGATCTATCTTCTGAGAATCTAGAGACTTCGTGCTAATTGCTCACACACTATACATCTCATTAAAGAATTAGTTTAAAAAATTGGAAATAGTTGTAGAAAGAGCGATCTGCCATGGCTGAGCCATCACATATGGAGCCTAATGAAAAAGCGTCATTTTGCTCTGAAAGCCGCATTGAAATCTGGTTTAAGACAAAGAAAAATCATATGGAAAACCATTAACCAATTGATAAAGAAAGACTATAGGCCCACTGATAGAAAAGCCTTAGCATTGGACATATGTGGAAACTTAACTCATGAGCCTGCTGCTTTTAACAACTGTTTTATTGACTCAACAGAACAGCGCCTGGCACATAGTTTTGGAAACAGAACTAAGGAGACATTTGTTCCTAATCCACTTTACTGACTGTTTTAATGACAGGCGGGCTTCAGTGATGTCACTACCTGTGGTTAATTAGTAAAAGCACACCTGCTCTGGCATCGTGGCTCCTTCGGCGGGAGCTGAGGTCTGCTGTCTAGCCTCTTTTGTTGCCACATGTTGTGAGTCAAACAAAAGCGTGGCATAGTGGATTACTTTGTTTTAGATTTCATTACCAACCAAAAAAAAAACACACAAAACTGAACAAACTGAACAAACTAAACCGACGCTTGAGCTGGTAGCTCGTGTTGGTAGAGAGGGCCACCAGGCAGGTAAGTGAACACTCTCTGGGGCTCTGGGACACACTTAACGACACACGGTAGGTCCCACTTCCACGTAATTACAGCACATAGGGATAGTGTGTAGGGTAGGATGCTAGGTTTTCTATTCCAACTTGGTTTAGTTTAAGTTACGAACGGGGAGAGGTTTTAGTGAAGATTAAAAGTTTAAAGTCCTAGACACAGAGCTTAGCTGTTATGACGAGGGGCCTTTTCCCCTTGTTGGTAAACATGGGAACACGGCTACTTCGAGATAAATAAATAAATAAATAAACAACTTAGATTATCAGTGATTGCAAACCGTTAAACAAATATAAGAAATGAAATACCTGTTCATTGTTGACACTTCAGC
This sequence comes from Trachyrincus scabrus, assembly GCA_900303215.1. Lineage (NCBI taxonomy): Eukaryota > Metazoa > Chordata > Actinopteri > Gadiformes > Macrouridae > Trachyrincus > Trachyrincus scabrus. Next base: position 4,893 of record OMNO01042843.1, read on the forward strand.
ACCAATAGTTTTACCTCTGGGATGCCTGGCATTTACGTACACATGCAATCCTCCGTCCTGGGAGAATAAAAGTCATTAATTACCTTCATTCAATTGCTGTTGGTGAAAAGTAGAACTCAGTGTTCTTTCTGGTCAACGTACCTCAACAAGTGTACTTGTGGTGACATGCCTCAGGTGCTTTTCTACAAATATTCTTTAAAAAAAGGTGCATAGCATTATGGTGTTGCCAACCTAAAAAAAATACAGGCACTCAGCAATAGAATCAATCAAATGAGATTAACCACTACATGCTGTTTAATACGGGTGGAGTAACAGATTTATACATTTATATGTACCCGTAGCTCAAAAGTGCCATCACTTTACATGTATTGTATTCCTGTCCGTGTATTGGCCTGTACATGGCCAATACATGTATGTCCTGTACATGTTTTTATATTGTAAACAAATGCCCTGTATTGCAACATGGTAGTTTTTGCTTGATGAAATGTAAGATATTGGAATACTGTGGAAAAACTATCACCACACTCACCAGTTGTTATTTTCAGGTTCAATGACGCCCCACTTTCCTGAGAAGCAACCAGCTAATAAAATTAACATTGAAAATTAACATCAAAAACAGATGGTATACAGATTTGAGGAAAACGTGAGAATAAATAGTTATTTCACTGGTAAAAATTTAACTTTAACTCACCACAGTGGGTTCATCTTGGCCTCGGCTTGATGGCCAAAAACAATAAAATAGAGCAGCAGTGATGTTCGCCGGCAGGGAAACAGTCGCTCCAATTACTTAAAAGTTCAACATCTTACCGGCTGCCTCTCCGGACTTTGCAGATGTCTCAGTCCTGCACAGTTTTACCGCAGATCACAAACTGTTCAAACTTCTCGCATCATTTCGCGGTGTTTGTTTGTTTGTCTGTCCCTGTGATGCTGCGTGTTTCCACTAAGTGCGCCTGACAGCACCACTTAAGCAAATTGGTTCCATCCGGTTTGCTTTTTGGATATTCCGATTGTCAGTGGATTCCTGTCATTACTTTATTTATTATTTATTTATGCATTTCTTTCTCCATCTAGGTTTCTAGATTTTCTAGAAACACTGGGGAGATCGACAGCTTTAAAGGCAAACCTGGTGGTCCCAGTTCGGTGTTCTTAACCAAATTAAGACGTCTTAGTGACTTGACTCTCCATCTGTTCTTCAGCAGGTAGTAAGACAACCAGCTGCCTGACGTCCCTGTGAAGCATAGTGGCTTGGACCTTCTCTTTCTTTTCCCATTAGAGGTTGGATGGCTCGTTTTTGCTTTCAGAGCTTTTGTCACAGGAACACAGTAGCTTGGGAATATCCTAACATGGACATCCCTCACGACGCCTTTGCTGTCTGGATTTGTACTGACGACTCTGCCAAGCTTGAATTGCCCCCTCAGCACATTTTGGTCGCCTAACCAGACAATGTCCCCCACAGTGACGTTTCTCTGTGCAGTGTGCCACTTGCTTCTTATAAATAAGTTAGGACCAGCGAGCTGACTCCAGCACCTCCAAAACTTGGTAACCTCTGACCGCATTGCTCAGAGTCTTTTGTAGGGGTAGCTGGAAAAAGGTTTTGAAATCCCCGCTTTGAGATGCTCGACCGAGTAGGAGCCTATTGGGTGTGACATAATAAGTACAGTCTTCCCGGCTCTGTACACTGGAGTCAATTGAGCGCTCATTTGCCAGGGTTGGCTGCTATGTGAAGAGTTGTCTGGAACTCGGTGTAACTGAGCTCAGCGTCCTTTCCAAGACTCTGCAGTGCCGTCTTTACCACGCGTACAGCAGCTTCTGCAGCACCACTTCTGTGCGGAGAATTGGCCGGATGGATTTTCCACATCCACTCTGTTCCTTTTTTTTTTTGCTGCAGTCTCCTCCAGGGCTGCTCTGTTCAGGCCGTCCAAGAATCTGTACAGCTCCTCTAAGACTGGTTTTGCTCCGATGAAATTGGTGCCTAGCTCTGACCAGATCTTTCTTGGATACCCTCTGATTGCTGTAAACCTTTGATAGGCCATCAGGAAACCTTCGGTTGATAGAGTGTTTACTAATTCTGTGTGAATGGCTCTGCTAGCCATGCAGCAAAAAGACAACTCCCCAGGCTTTTAGTCTCACTTCTTTCTTGATGTCATCTCTTGTTTGGTAGGATCCGAAAAGGTCTACCGTCGTGAACTCGAATGGTGCAGCAGGTTTAGTTCTTTCTGGCGCCAAGTCACCCTTGTTACATTTCCTTGCTTTTGCTTTCCTGCAGACCATGCAGCCAACGACAACTTTTTCAGCAATCCTCCTTATGACCAACGCCTTCCTTCTCATCTTGAGCAAGGTTCCGGCCACCCCGCCATGACTCCCATTGTGGGCCTCCTGAGCTAACAGTGTGGACACCCAGGCGTCATAGGGAAAGATGGGGACTTTAACTTGATCTTTTTCAAAGATTTGCACTCGGCCACCGCAAACCAACAGCCCAGAGTCTTGGTCTTTGCAGCCTACCAGATCTGAAGTGTATCAGGGTTTAGGTCTGGTCAGGTCAGTCAATTGGGAATGGCTGCAGACGTAGTCACGCGCCTCTGTGATGACATACAGCAAAAGAATCACAAGGTGTTTTTCGACAATTTCTTTTCCACCATTCCACTCATTCAGGCATTGCAACCACAGGGCATCTGTGGCCCTGGCACATGCAGAATCAACAGGCTCAACTGAAACTGAAGAGTGAAAAGCAATTCAGAAAAGAAGGAAGAGGAGTTTGCTCTGTTGTCAGCAATGCTGAAAACATCACTGTCACACGTCGGTTGGGTAATTCGGTGATCCACATGGCCTCTTCCAGCGTTGGCCAGTCATACTGTAGCTGTAGGCTATCTGTTGAGGAGCATTTCCATTTGGGATTTAGCAGTGGCTGGATTGAAGCAGTAAATTATTTTGACACTATCATTCAATAGCTTGCAAAAATAGATAGAAAGATAAAAGAAAACCAAAAAAAGAGAAAAACATTCTAAGGGTCCAGTCTGTGTGTATAGTTTTCATTTTATTTTATTCATTGGTTTGCTAAATACATATTTCTTCAGTTGAAAACTCAAACGTATGCTGCCACCCGAGTGGACATGTGAAAAACTGAATGAAGTTACATTTTTGTTTTTCATGCCTAAAGAGCAATAAAAACACTTAGTAAAAAACTCCTGACTGAGGTTGTCATATTAAAGTGGTAATTAAATTATGCAGTTTTTAACCAGCCCTTCTAAACCATCATAACAAGCCCATAGTATGCTGTAGCTAAAAGCCTATGCACCACAACTACCTACTAGTCACAATTGTATCATCCATTATTCCACCACATATGTGACCACAAGTAAACAAGACTGCATCTCAAAAGCAATCAGTGAACAATCACCTCCTTCTATCAACCATTCCCGGTGCTTCCACTCGACAAGCATCATCATTCGATCCGCAAATAGACCCACAACCAATACAGTAGAATATAGAAACGGACCACCCATCCCGCACACATGAACGCTACACGAGTTCAATTATCGAGCCACGCAAACGGGCTACCGACCACCGTAGCATAACGCTAGCGTTCGCCGGCAGGGAAACAGTCTCTCCAATGACTTAAAAGTTCAACATCTTACCGGCTGCCTCTCCGGACTTTGTAGATGTCTCAGTCCTGCACCGTTTTTACCGCAGATCACAAACTGTTCAAACTTCTCGCATCTTTTCGTGGTGTTTGTTTGTTTGTTTGTCCCTGTGACGCTGCGTGTTTCCTCTAAGTGCGCCTGACAGCACCACTAAAGCTAATTGATTCCATCCGGTTTGCTTTTTGGATATTCCGATTGTCAGTGGATTCTTGTCATTACTTTATTTATTATTTATTTATGTATTTCCTTCTCCCTCTAGGTTTCTAGATTTTCTAGAAACTCCAGTTTGACTTCACAGTGATTATATCATAAATATTGCAGTGACACAATCATTGTATCAGAATAGGATACAATGCACATTTGTCTACCCAGTTGGGCTAAACTCACATCCCAGCTTCCCAGAGTCACACTGTAAACTTATAGTTGATACTGCAACATTGTTATAGAGTTCTGAGAATACACAAATGTTACATATTTTGGCAAAACTCACAGTAATTGCACTGATAAGTAAAATGAAAACACTACAGAAAGAAAATGTTTAGACTGTCTTTCTGGGGATGTAATGATGAACTCAATGCACAAATACAAAAAGGTAACAAAGCAAATATTTATTTGTTACTGTAATACAGTAAAATGTTCAGCTGACTGAAGTGACACAGTGAAACAGATCAGTCTGCATCCCGCCTCGGATCCTGATCAGGCCACACCTTAGCTACAGCGCATGCGATGTTCTCCCTGGCCAATCAGTGGGGGGGAAAGCACCTGCTGTGGCCTGGTCCTGGTCAGGTTGAACCCTGCCTGGTCCTGGTCGGGTTGAACCCTGCCTGGTCCTGGTCGGGTTGAACCCTGCCTGGTCCTGGTCAGGTTGAATCTGAATCTAAATTCTTTGAGTATACAATGGAGAAAAAACGAATCTATTTGACAACAACGCACTGCAAGTTAAGAAAACACATGCCGTGTTTGGTGTAATTGCAGCACGTTTCTGTAATGCGTTGTGTTGTCTGAATTTGCAGCGCGTTTTCTTAATTTACTTGTGTTTTGTCTATTTGCATGTGTTTTCTTAAGTTGCAGTGCGTTGTTATCAAATAGATGAAGATGTTTCTTAATTTACTTGTGTTTTGTCTATTTACATGTGTTTTCTTAAGTTGCAGTGCAGTAATTAGCACTCTTCATTGTGTGATTTGTTCATTAGTTAGATTTTGACTTGGCACAATAATTAAATGTGAGATGCTGTTATAACTGTTTGAGCACTGTGAGACTATTACTGTCTATTAATAAAACAGTTTATTACACTTTTTACACTACAGTATAATGTATAATGTATAATGTATAATGTATAATGTACAGTATAATGTCATACAGTGGCTGTGTTTACTCCATTAGATGAGGCAGGCCTATAACAATGGCCCAAAAAAACCAACTAATTTCGATCTTTGAATTTGGAACCAAACAACTCGTCTAAATCTGGTTAAGACAGGCAAGTGCCAATTTACAGATATTTCAGTGTAACCCTTTAAGTATATCCACAGACCTTGGTAACCAAATATGTGAACAATATGATCAAGAAAATGGAGTTTGCCCTCCAAATCTCAAGAGGGGTCTATTCAACAGCCGCAGTGGACAACATCGACCACAATCAAAGCTCCACGATTCGTTCCATGGAACTGGGGTTAGACACGTTGGACGCGTCTGACACTGAATTGAGAAGTTCCAGAAGTACGCCAACTTCCAGTAAGGCTTACAAAGAACCTGGCTTCACTTCCAGCATCATACACAACTGTGGCTCCTGTTTCACTCAACAGGCAATATCCACCTGTCCCAATATTGTCTGATGTATCTGACAATGGGAATAGCCAACTCACAGCTGGGTCAATGGAAAAGGATAAGAGGTGGGTTGAAAACGTATTCTATTCTTATTAAGATAATCTCAGACAAGAGTGTGTGCTTGTTGTTAATTGATTAGATACAACACTTTTGTAACTGTGAATATCATGCAAGCCAGGAACATTGTGTCTCTGAAAGCCCTTAACAGCGCTTTTACCCCATTTCAGAGACCAAGCTACATCTGTGGCAATGATGAATATTGTGAAGGGGGCTGTTGACATCCTTAACCCACATCCTTAACCCAAGCCAAGTACCCGTCATTGCAGTGGCTCAGCCTCTCTTCACAATAAAAAAACATCAACTCATGGTGAAGACAATTTTGTCATAATATTTAGCTCAGAGTTAGGTTAGAGGTCTGCACATTTAGATGGCATCACTAAAGCTGCTTGGGAATGTGACACACGCTCGTCATGCTCACCAGATAAGTGCATTGTGTTCTCAAGGAGGCTTGTTCACAGTACATTGCAACACAGCAGCAAAAAGGCCATCAATAAGAAACAACCTGGCACTTTTCAGTAAATCCTCAACAAGAGGCAAGTCAATAGAAAACCGTGAGGTAGCGTGCCTGAAAAAGGATTGCCGTCTTTTCTCAAGGCTTTACATTTCCTCACAAATTAGAGATGGAGACTTGGATGAGTTTTTCAGATATGAGAATCAAGAATATTCACCAGCGCCATCTCAAAACGGGGAGCTCAGAGCGGGAACAAAGTATCCACTTGTGAAGTGTTTAGAGGACTTGATGAGGAAGAGGAAGGTGCATACAATCCCAGAAGCAGAGTAGAAGTCATTATCCTTGATGCAGCCGCAGTGGTCAACATGGTGAGACCCGGTGGGGCATTTGAAGACCATGTAAAAATACACATTTTTCTACCATTTCTACCATATCTACACTCTCAACTTCTGCAAGACAAGTTGATATTGTTTGGGATGAATATCTACCTGACAGTCTGAAAGCAGGAACAAGAAAGAAGAGGGGGAACGGCCTACGAAGAAGAGTATAGCAAAACTGCTCAATCCCTCAGAATTGGGGTGAATTCCTTCAGATAGATGAGAACAAAACGGGGCTTTTATCCATCCTCGCAATGCAAGTGACAGAGACGAAAAATGACGAAACAGGTCATCAGCACTCATCATTCAGACGTTATTTGTATGCAGTTCCAAGACGTTTCAAAATGAGCACCATGCAGTCATGAGGAGGCCAGATACCCGCATCATACTTCACATCATATCTCGAAGATGCACTGAAACAGGGCTACAAGAGTTTTCTGACCAGAACAGTTGATACAGATGTGTCTTGCCTGTGGCATCAGCTCATCGCCTTACATTTGCCACAGTTGTGGGTTGCCTTTGGTACAGGAAAAGACTTTCGTCAACATTGCTGCACATAGGAAACAAACAGCGTTGGAAACATGGAACGCACACGAGGAAAGCTTTTATTGAAATGAAAGCAAACCCTGATTTCATTGATATATACAGCAACAGGCACTTGAACAATTTGTAATTGACTTGTATGACTGGACCAGCAATGAGACATGTATTGAACAAGTCAGAAAGAAACTCTTCACCAAGAGTGGCAGATCAATTGCAGACTTGAGCAAATGATGAAGATGAAGATGATGGTGATGATGATGATGGAGGCTTTGGCAGCACTTCCTCCCACAAAAGCAGCACTAACACAATGTATAAAATGTGCCTGTTTGTCAGGCAGAGCAATGGGTACGCGTAATTGTTTTAATTAACTTACAAAAGTACAAAAATAAAACCTATACAGTGTACAGTTATAATACAGTGTAATACATTTGTGATGTAAATCACATTGCCTCTTTGTATTAAACGTGCTATAAATACACTTGACCAGACAACTCCCAGGGCTTCCCTCCCATGGTCAATATGGAGAGAAGAGAAATGCCAGTGGGTGGGATGTACTTGGGACAACACTTCCAGAAGCAAGCAAGGCATGCAGAGAGCTAGTGCGATGCAACTGCAAGGATGCATCTGCAAGGATGCAAGGGGCACTGCAGATGCCCCTCACAAGGAGTCGCTACAATGCACTGCTCTGTGGTGGACATTGTGGACCATGAGAAATTATCATACAATTTATCTGAACTGATACTATACATCTGTATCAGATTTGATATTGACTGTTGGCCCATTTCTAGCGGGTACGATCCCGTAGCCAAATTTCATGCTTTTATCATAAAGTGCAAGATGGGAGGCCTTAGCCGCTCTACTGTAAATGGGGCTAGGCAATAACTTAATTTGTCCTAAGCAGGCCTTAAAAAACTCATCACACCCTTGTTATAGCTCATTATCAAACATAGCAGTGGCACCATTTGTTGAGCTAATGGCATTTATCAGGATACAACGGTAACCGGCACTTCAGCAAATCATTGTCAGTACTTCCTTTTTGTGGTGCTGATATACAGGACTCTATACTAATAACTTTAGAAAAGCGTTGAAAATATGATTTGTACACCGTCACAGGTAATTATACTGTAAGCTACTGTTGCAAGCATTCAGAGTCGATGGTGTGAGTACCTGTACCTGTTCACTCTGTTCTGTCTGTTCACCAGGTGGTTTTGAAATGTTGCAGTGGAATTACTTCTGGCATTGACATCGTCTACTCTACTCCATCATCACACTTGTTTCTTGTCATTTGCATCTCATTACACATAATCTCGGATCCAGCAGTCCAACTATGTTATAACAGACCTTCTGGGGGGAGATGGCACAGAGCCTGGGCCAGAAACCATGAACGGTGAGGGGCGGTGTTAGTTCCGTTTCCTGTTTCGTTACGGAGATATTCTATCTTCACACAGATTTTAGCTCGTCTGCCATGATTTGTGAGACTACATTACACAAAACTCCATAACACGGCTTCACCCAGCAGATGCTCATTTGCCATGTTTTACGAGGCCCATCCCACAATACCTCATCTACATGAATAAAGAAATAATGAAGAGATTGCAAAAGCGAGCATCACGCTCACAGGCTTTTCCAGTCACACTGGCGAGGCCTTGCTCGCTCGGCTTAAACCCAGAGCTTTGAGTGCCCTGGTGCTTGGTGCCCGGGACCAGGAAGCCCACACTTTGCCCACAGCCTTATCCCCCAGTTAATCACACAGTCAGGCCCAGGACCGCTATGCCATGAGCACACATGCAAGGACCACGGCTGTTTTTCATCTATAGGAGAAAGAGAAAAATTGTTGGTGGGAAGATAGGGTTTAGGGGGGTGGTCATGGACTTGGATGCATCTGTTTCTTGGCAAGTCAAGATGTGTGTGTGTGTGTGTGTAAGGCTGCTGAACAGATACACTCAAGCATTAGTGGTTAACCAAGTACTAATGAGAGGAAAAGTAAACCATTTGGCTCAGATTAATCCACTTAGCGTACAATGTCCTTATGATTCGAGGAAGGGTGGCCAGAGTTTGCGTGTATATATAAAACGCATGGCTCGGCTTTAAAGAGTTCACTCTATACATGCACACCTTTCATATGGCTTAAGGTCTGGGGGGCACTGAATTTAACCCATCTCTGGTGGAGACCCAGCATGGG
>OMNO01042858.1:0-14686 GCA_900303215.1 Trachyrincus scabrus
TGAATAAAGTTGTCATGGGGATGACGGTACGCTGAATGTGATCGGACCAAAGCAGAGTAACACGTCCTGTTACAGACAGAGGAGCAGTCGGACAAGCGGAGCGCTGCTTGCAGTGGAGGAGGCGGAGATTTACATTTACATACGGAGAATTTTGACGCGTTGCGTCGCGGCGATGTCTCGCAGATAATACATGAAAAGTATAATTTGCTCAGAGTCCGGAGACAGTTGTGGTTCGGTCCGAATCCGGACCAGAGTCCGGCGTTTGAGGACCCCTGGGCTAGAACTATGCGTGCAGGAGAGAGAGAGAGAGAGAGAGCGAGAGCGAGAGAGCGCATTGACTGGCGGCTAGCGCAAGATCCATAACAAGTGTTGCATAATGATTGTAGCGGCAACAAGAAAATATTCTGTTATCGGTGCACGTCAGGACGGTTATCGTGGCCAATCAATATCGTGCTGCACGATAATATCGTCATATCGCCCAAGCCTAGTGTGTGTGTGTGTGCCAACCTGCAGAACTGGTCTCCCTTCACGGTCCTCCCTCCGTAGTGGATCTCCAGCCAGCGGAGCAGGCAGAGCAGGACGATGCACTGCAGATAGGGCTGAACACAGAGCACAGCACCATGCACCGTCACCGCTGAACATCACCGTCACCGCTGAACATCACCACCCCACCGGTGTCCACCCCACCAGCCTCCCCCACCTTGAATCCCACCGCTTGCATGTCTCTGTGTCTTTATGGGTGATAGTAGGGCCTGCATAATGCTGAGTTTTTAATTGAAAATGTACAAATAATTACATTTATGATGCTGTTGTATTGATTGAATAATAACACAAATAATACTTTATTAATCCCAGACGGGAAATTGGGGGAGCTGGTTGGCTCTTAATGTGAATGTTTATAATTATTATTATAGTGTCCTTTTCTCAGTAAACTTTACAAACGTATCGGTCTTCATTCATCTCTACTCTTTGTGTGACACAGAGGCATTGACAGTGTTCATACATTCCTCTGTGCTGGGACAGGAGTACATACCGCTATGATGGCAATGATCAGGTTCTTCCACAGGAAGTTCTCCACGTAGATCGATGGAAGGAAGGTGGCCTGTAGGAGGACAAAAAGCATCCATGGGTCAAGACGCTTCTTAATGATTCGCTTGTTACAGCTGAACGCAACAACGTCTCATTTCACTTCTATCTCATTTGATTACAATGAGAAAAAGATAACAATTTAGTAACCCACATATTAGAAATGTATTAAATAACTACCTTAAACCCATTTTATGTCATTTAATAACAATGCGGGTACAAATAATTGGATACAATATGCCAGTCTTGGCAATACAAACGATCATCTGAGGGGTAGAACGTGTTGAGGTGGGAGTGTTATTACAGGGCTCCTACAGCTTAAGGCAAGTTAGATTTAAGACTTCTTAATGCCACGCAAAATAAAATGTAAGACTTTTAAAGGATCCGCGGGGACCCTGTACTAAGAAGTACATCAGGATATCCTTTAGAAACACATCTAGGCCCCACAAGCGTTTTGTTACACCACGGTCGATATGTCTCTGCCCATTTTTGGAGATTGTGCAAACCAATGGACGTGGTACAAACCTGTATGTGCGTAAACTGCCGCTACGTATAAAACAGGCTGAGACGGTTGTGAGCGCGCTGTGCCTTGTAAACCATGAGTTTTTGAATCTAGACTGAAAAAGCGGTTGCAGAAGCCACATATGTCTCTCGTGTGAACAGGGCCCTAGAGGTCCATACTCGCCCGGCTGCTAGAGGTGGAGGGCCTACCATGGTGATCAGGTTGAGGCAGGCCATGAGCGGGTACAGGGGGTTGAACAAACACAGGATGTTGAGCAGGGTCCGGGTGAGGGCCAGGTTGCCGTTAATGAAGGCGAGCTTCACAATGGACGCACACACAACGCACACCTGGTAGACGACACGTGCATGTCATAACATTGAGTTAAATACACAGGAATCTGGTGATGGTCAACATCTGGAAGAACACTATTAATAAAAGGGTATACCATCAGGATGTAATAGGTGGGTATATTCAATCAACCATACTTCACAGGAAATACAGCAAGTGAAGACAACACTACGCATGCCACCTGCTCTGCTCGCTCAATAGACAGTTTTTGGAGCGTTTACCATTTATCGTGGAACTTAAGTGAGCTCCTATCTATACCAGTATACAAGCAAAAGAGGGCGAGAGCAAGCAAAAACAATAATGAGCAATCGTTGTTCAAACATTGTTCGAACACCGAGCATTACCTCGGATGTCTCATACTGGTATCTAGTCTATAATAATAATAATAATATAGACATGCTTCACAATAAAGAAGTTAATTAAGGAAGTTAATGTTAATAATGGCTTAGATGCACAATAGTGTCTTCGTACATTTCTTAACCTTGACTTCCCTTCCTTGTATAAAAACACATTGCAAACTACGGCAGTATTCTCCAAAGTTGCATCCAAACACACAGAATTGTATCAACACACAAAAAAAAGAGCAACAATCAAAATAAATGAAAACACGTTATCAACGAGCCCGTCTCACCATCATGGAGACGACTGAGAAGAAGTCCCGGTTGCTCTGGACGCGGGTGAAGCCGAAGGACACGACGTAAGTGAAGAGGATGCAGGCTGGACCAAAGCCCACTGTACATAACATCTACCACAGAGGAAGAGAGACAGAGACACAGGTGTCCAACAGGGGCAGAGGACGATGGACAGTCTTCATATCATATGCGCAAGAGTACAGCTTTCGGTTCAGATGATTCGAATTGGCGGCATCGCTTCACTTTCACACGTGCTGTGTACTTCTCTTTGGTTTTTGATTCCTCAGTCATCACTCTTCAATAACTTTATGTTCCTTTAATCACCTCATCGGCCCGGGATGGTTCAAGATGACTTTAGGACATATGGAAGTCCTTGTGCACCTGTGTGTTTGTGCGTTCGTCCACCTGCAGTCATCCATGACCAAAGACACATAATCCCTAATGGCATGAATTTTCCACCGTCACTTATGCCAAATGACCTGATCACATTCAGTACTTGTATTCAATTATTTCATTTCAATCAACCCATAGAAACCTCCATAGCAACAAAAAAACAACGCTTTCAGTCAACGAATACTGACCAAATAGAGAGTCCCGGAGTACTCCTGCCCATCCCTACCAAGTGTGTGTGTGTGCGTGTGTGTGTGTCGTGTCGTGTCGTGTGAGGCAGCGGTACGCACCACGGAGGTAATGTTGACGGAGCTCGGCAGGTTCCCGGTGTGGAAGGCGAAGAAGACGGTGATCATGCTGCAGAGGATGAGGTAGTAGAAGGGGATGTCCACCGCCGCCTGACCGCACCAGTAAGCTGACGGCACCAAGCCAGAGATGCGCAGGGTCGAGCGACACTTGATCTACGTGGACGGGAGGGGGGGGAGAGAGGGAGAGGGGCTTGGGTACTACATACACTGCTGCGGTGGTGGCTGTGTAATACTGTACTGTGGCCGCCCACTGCTCAAAGTGCTGCTCGAGATGGGTTAAATGCAGAGATCACATTTCATTCAGAAGCCTGATACCCGCAGCCATGGCAGCCCTAAACAGGGTGACTCGCTGAGGGAACTATGATTCTTGTTTTATGTTGTTTCTGCCTGTCACTATTGTGTGTTGCTGTGTTACACTTTATGTATTGTTACTGTCCGGTAGTGTTGTGTGATGATGTGTGTAAGGTGTATTGTTGGTCCTAAAGAATTTCCCCCCTGCGGACAATAAGGTCTAACTAACTAACTAACTGACTGCTTGTGCAATGACAGTAAATTAAATATAATCTTACATGTTCACCGATCCTGTGACTGTTGGTGACAGGGTTGGGCTAACGTTTGACTTCCCATTCCTGATGTGGAGCAATATACCTTAATTAGTTAAAATATTGTCATCTTCTTCCATCATAACTATATGGATAAGACTACCGGAAGGTGTTAACCTCAAAGCGTGTTAGTACAGCACTGTGAAGTACTCTGCACATCGACCACACAACCTGCCCGATAAACTCAAAAGAGAGTGCGAGTGTGTCAGAGATTAGCTGAGCTCATACCTCGCGGTCGCGGGTGTGGTCCATGGCAAAGTAGGCCGGCATCCCGGTGGCCAACATGCCCAGCATAATGGTCTCTATGTAGATCATGACATAGGACGTGGTATCTGGGATTTGCTGAGGGGTCGATACAGAGAGAGAGCATTTAAGTAAATCAAAGTAAATGCTTAAAAACACACGTCTCATAAACAAAACTAAAATGTTGCACGTTACTCCCTAACCCGACACTACTCACATAGTCAAAAGGTTTGGACCAGGTTCGGATCCGACCCGTGCCGTTGAGGCCTCGGAGGAGGGCATTGCTCAGGACATTGACGGCCATGGGCAGGGAGTGCACAGTGGTGCTGTTGAACGCCACGCTGTACCCAAAGCCCTGAGTCACAAGAAGACAGACATTGAGAGAAGCACCTGTGGTGGCCAAACATCCTGGTCTCTCAAGACAGACAAGTGACCTACACGTCTGTACTTTAGGCAGCCAAATTTTGAATAACCGGATCCAGGAATCCAGAACAGGATGAAAAGGTATTTCGACCAATCATGACAGTGTTAAGCTATGCATTACAAATCGCCTGCCTTGGTTATGTTTCCGGGATAGGAGGATATATTTTCATGAACAATGCCGTGTCGTGATTGGTCGAAATACCTTGGATCTCTGGATCCCAGATTACTCAAACTGTGGCTACCTTAAGTACAGACGTGTAGGCTGGAGCATTCAAAACAATTATGTCGTACTATGTTATAGCACAACTGTTGGGGGGAGACGGCAGAGCCTGGCCCGGAAACCAAAAACTGAAGGGGCGGAGTTACACATTGTTTCCTGTTTCGTTAAGATATTCTACCGAAGAGAAACTCATACACGTGAGTGGATGAGGCTTTCAGGAGGGGATTTTAATAAATGTATTTCTACAGTGGCCAGTCTACATGGTGTTGATTTGAAACCTTTACAGACACTTTTTTACACAGTTTACTACTGCTGGCCGAGTTTGTGTTCGCTGCTTCTTGCCAATTACACGCTTACAGATCTCGGCCTCCAGCAACATGAATGGCCAAAACAAATATCAAGCGAAAGAAAGTGAAACGCCCCCGTTCACCCAGATTTGAGTTTGTCTGGGATCAGACGTTAGATATTAATCTAAAGTCTGATTTGTGAGCCTGCTAACTTCCTAACGCCGTGGATATTGAGGAACTGAAGGCCCTGCGGCCAGTGGCTCTCTCCTATTTACATCGCAGGACACTTCATTAGAGCACTTAAGAGCAGAGCGGCCCTCACTCAGCCAGTGTTACCATAAGCTCAGGGGAGAGAGAGGAAGGAGAGAGAGAGGAAGAGGGGAGAGAGAGGAAGGGGAGAGAGAGGAGAGAGAGGAAGGGGAGAGAGAGAGGAGAGAGAGGAAGGGGAGAGAGAGAAAGGGGAGAGAGAGAGAGGAAGGGGAGAGAGAGAGGAAGGGGAGAGAGAGAGGAAGGGGAGAGAGAGAGGGAGGGGAGAGAGAGAGAGGAAGGGGAGAGAGAGAGCGTGTGGCTCGTATCTCATATAGCAGTTCACGGCTGGGAGAGGCAAGTATTATTACACTAAATGCCACGTTAAGTGCAAGCGGTAACCGCACACATTGATTTGGTTACATGGAGAGTGGACCAGGTTTATAAATGTCGACTTAAAGGGGGAACCGCCATGCTCGGCTGTTTTCTAATAGAAGAGAGTACTGCTTCATGAAAGTGTGTTGTGAAAGAAACTTTTGTGCAATTTTTTTCTGTGGAAACAGAGTTTGAAGCCCGGGGTCACAACACACATACGAAGCAATACTTTGAAAATAGCAGAGCAAGACCGTTCCTCTTTAAGATCTCCTATACCCCAAGTGTAACCAAAAGAGTAGGCTGACAGACTGGCGTTGCCACTCTCAGAGTTCCTGGTTCTCTCTCCTGGCTAGGAGGGCGTCAGACAGACCTTGCTGGATCCCGTGACGTTGATGGCAGCGCTGTGCGGAGCTGCGGCCATGTAGTCGTTCTGCTTCATCAGCTCCACCTTGATGTCCTGAGACTCCAGGTTGTGGATGAAGTTGGAGATGTCCGAGCCTATCGATTAGGTTATCACAGACAGGTGGTGTTGGTGTGTATCACAGTACAGATGTTTGGGTATATATTGACGACAAACTCTGCTTTAAGAACCAAATTGATGACCCTGCTAAAAAATATAAAAAAGGCTTTCTTTATAGAAAACAAGACATGTTTTTCTTTTGCCAACGGGACATATATTGTGATTATTCTGCCCGATATGGTGATTGCGATTAACAGATTATCAATTAAATTCATATTCTGTGGCACCTACTGTATATATAAAAACCAAAATACATAAATTGCCGAGTTGTAATGTAACGGGCGTAATAAATCTGATTTATGTATGTTTTTATAGTTCTTTTTCTCTTGTTTTTTTGAATAAATGAATTGCGACCATTCACGATTAGTTAATTGCAGAGGCCCAAAACGCGATTTCGATGAATATACAATTGATTGTGCAGCCCTAGGCATGCTGCTGCTGCTGCTGCTACCACATTGAGACCCCTGGCAGGGCTGTTGTTATTCTGGTGACTAACCAGAGGAGTTCTGGACCAGCAGACTGGTGGCGTACTTCCTGGGGGACTGGTTCTTCTTCAGAAGATAGATGGGCAGGAACTCTCGGTCCGAGGAGTGGATCTGGATGTTGCCGGTGACTAGGGACAGTACTAGCACTGCCACCACAAACACCAGGAACAGGGCCAGACTAGCACCGAAACAAAGGAAATCATTAGGCTTTTACATTTGAAAAATATACTCAACCACAATCGATCAATATGATACGAGGACAAAAACGTTTTGTTTACTTTAGCCTGCTAAATTAACAGCACGTGTTTACCTCAACAACAAAACCTTCCAATAGTGAATCAATTCAGATTAAAAGAACTTTTCCTGAGTGGTAGTTTTCTATTGGCTGCGCACCCTAGCTGGAGCGAGTGTGACGTGTGTGTCCGTTTTTTTTTTCTTCTGTCGAACCGAACTTCTTCTGTCGAGCCGAACTGCTCGTTAAGTTCTCCTGCTAAAATCAGGGTTTACTTACCCTTTAAATCTACTCCAACACACAACATAACCCCACCCCCACATGATTTACTACACGTTCATCCCGCAAGTGACCACTCACGTGTAGATGAAGGCCTTCCTCTCCCTGCGCATGTTGAGCATGTGCAGCCAGGCCATGGCACTGAACTGCTGCCTCCAGAGGGCGTTGCCAGCCACGGCATCCGAGCGGCCGTCAGAGAAGGTCAGCAGTCGCTGGTCGGTGTCGTCCAGGGAGCACGTGTCCTCCTCCTCCACCTGCTCCTGGTTGAACACGCTGTAGTCTGGTGGACGCACACACATGAATACCCATGGTCACACACACACACACACACACACACGCACACACGCACACACGCACGTTTATGTGATAATGGAGATTGATGCTCACCAGCTTGGTCCACTTCTGCCTCTGCCTCCAAGCGGAGGAAAACATCCTCCAGCGTCGTCATGGAGACGCCATAGTTGACGACACCCAGGTCGGACCGAGAGTCAAGCTCAGAGAACAGGCCTGAGTGAGAGAAGAGAGGGTAAGTGGCGGGCCTGCCACAGCACTGATCTTTGTGATAAGAGTACTTGTATGGCGAGTCACTGTTATGTTGTCCACAAACTCTGACCGACGCACATTGACTCCAAAAAATCGAAGTGCTATATTGCAATTGTTTACATGCGTGGCAGGCGCGCGCACGCTAAATGCTGTCCGGCAGAATCTGTACAAGGATGTAATTTTGACACATAATATTGGTAACGGATGCTTTAGTGAAGCCAGGAGAGACGGTTACGATGGTTTGATCATCCAGACAGGGATTGTCCTGTAAGGGACACTTCCAGTTTGTCCCTTGACCTTTCTAAACTAACTGGACTCACTGCACTTCACTATAGCACAGGAGCACTGTGTTCAACTTTTTACATCTCCTTTAACGTCTCTTTACTAAATGTGCTCCATCCCATTGTTCCTGCCTAGTTCTCTAAACTCCCTGTTGTGCTCCCTGTCTGTTGTTCCAGATAGACAGGAGGGACAGGAGTACATTTCTTCTCTATAGTATATATTGTATATTGCAACAACAAAAAATAAGATGTCAAATGTGTGACCTTACCTGGAAAGGTGTCCATGCTTTCAAAGGGTAGCATAAAGGTCAACTCTGTGTCCTGCTGCCGTGACAACTTGGCTTTGGGAACATACTGGTTGACCAATAGGGTGATATTCTCTTTCTTGCATCCCTCACTGACCGACATTCTAATGCATGGAAATAATGATAATACAAAATAAATTACAGGAAGAAAGTCATGAATAACACATGTAGGGTTTCTGGGCAAGTTATTCATTAGTTATATTAGTTATATTTATTAGTTACCAAAAATAATAAACAACTCTCTGTCAACTGTAAAATTCTACTAAACATTTTGAATTTCCATGACCTCTTTAAAACACATGACATTTTCTTTAATGACCAAAGTATTAATAACGTCAACATACAACGACTCTATGATCAGTTTCTGGTTAATAATATACAGGTATGTAATAAAAATAATAATAATAATATATCTGTTAATAATATATATCTGTATATATATATATATATATATATATCACATTTCAACAGCTATTCAGTGAACGGAACATGAATACAGTGAGGGGGAAAAGAATCTGGATAATATTTGGTGATCTTTGGTGATCTTTTTCGGATCGAGGCGGACAAAATTCCATGATATTCCATGACTTCTCCCAAAAAGTTAGCAACTTCCCCGTCTGGAATTGATTTTTCAAAATTCCCTAACATTCCACAAATGCCACAACCCATGGAAACCCTGCAATAAGACTGTTTAAACTGACTGCTTTTTTGAATGACCTTCGGCAATGTGCCGACACGGTTTTCACAAGAACACAAAACCGGTTTGGTCACCGTCATCTGTGGGAATCTTTCGGCAGACAGCATGACGAACAACAGCACATACATAATAAAAGACAAGTGTGTTGTAGAGGCGTATGAGCAGGCATTCAAGTACATACCTGAGGAGGTATCCCACGCCGCACTTGGTTTTAAGATACAGGGAAGAACCAACACACTTGAGCCGGCCATGGGAAATCACAGCTTTGCGATCTGGTGGGGAAAGAAAAAAACCTCTATAACTAGAATTCAGACTGTGAAGACACCTACTGTGTGATACTAAGATAAGATAATAATCATATAATACAGACAAAATCACTTTGTCTGATTTGGTCAGAAAATGGTCGTGCGTCACAAGTGCGAAATACATTTAAAAACACAATGCAAACGTAGTAGCAATCAAATGTAGAGTTGTAGTGAAAATCAATGAATACGGCCGACAACTGTGAGAGATCCACTGGGATTCAGAAAATAAACAGGTGTGTGCATGTGTGAGTGTAGAAGCATGGCATTACCAGCCAGTATGTCAGCCTCATCCATGTAGTGGGTGCTGAGCACCGTCACCCTGCCGGCCCTGCGGTTCTTCAACAGAGTCCACACCTGGTGTCTGGAACACGGGTCCATGCCCGCGGTAGGCTCATCCAGGAGCAGGATCTGACACACACACACACACACACACACACACACACACACACACACCACACACCACACACCACACACACACATTGCACAATTGGCTATACCTACAAGTATAGTCAATGTTTACTATCATTATTATTTGAATAATGTACAGTGTATAATGTAATAATGTACTCTGTATTTAAAAATTAAATTGTGTCTAATAATCCCGTGGGGGATGGGTCACAAAAACGTGGCAAGACACAAAAAGAAAAATTATTATTATTATAAACCGAAAATGAACTCCAGACTAATACGCACTTGCGAATTGGTCTGGGATGTCAGGCTAGCTTTAAGTACCTTGGGGTCTCCTAGAATGGCAATGCCGACAGAGAGCTTCCTCTTTTGGCCCGCGCTCAGGTTCTTGGCCTGGGCGTCCATGATCTTCTCCATATCCAGGTCCTTTAGCACCCTTCTCACCTAGGGAGGAAAAAACACACACAGTTGGGACACAAAAAACTACGACTTGCACTCAGATCATTAGACGTGACCATTTAGGCTGGAAAGAATTATGCTTTGTCATATTCCCTTTTCTGGCAGTTAATGATCTACTTTGATTGTAGATTATGGTGAATAGACATAGACATTTATACAATATTTTGTTAATACATTTCATTTTGGTAATACAATCTATGTTCAGCCTTGCTGGTCAGCCATATGCACTGGAAGTATAATGGTCCTAGAGCCCGCTTCATACCATCACTCTAATAATCCTTCACACCTCAGGCGCGCAACTTTGCGATCTTGAGACGTGATTTAGCAAAAAAAGAAAGACGCCCTCTTCCCGTGACGTACCTCGCTATCGACGTCGGAGGGCAGGATGCCCTTGATGGCGGCAAATATCCTCAGGTGCTCCTCCACGGTGAGCACATCAAAGATGATGTTGAACTGCGGACACACACCCACCAGCTGCTTCATCTCGGGCCCGTCGGCGATGTCCTCCACGGGCTGGCTGTAGATGGTGGCCGAGCCGCCGGTGGGCTGGCTGATGCCGCACAGGATGTTCATGAGGGTGGACTTGCCGGCGCCGCTGTGTCCCAGTAGCGCTGTGATCTGGCCCTCGTAGATGTCAAAGGTCAAGCCTGTGGAGGGAAATGGTGCAGGGTGAAGTTCTTCCTACTCCTTTACAGACATTATGGATTGTCTGTTTACAGTTCTGCTTTTGTTTATTGCTTATTATTTTACATGTTTCAAATCAAATCAAATCATCTCAAAGTAATCCCTGCTTCCACACATGTGGAATCAAGTCCATGTAACCGGAGCATGCCCATCGTCACACAGACAGATTCATCCTCCCCATATCATCAATCTCATACTCCACACACTCAACCCCAAGTTTATCTTCATGTGGAATTACCTCTCAGCGCATCCACGACGTCGTCCTTCTCCTTGTACACCTTGCGGATGTTGTTGATTCTGCCAGGAGCGTGAGGGAGACGTTACAAGATTAAATCAGAAATGAAAGTAAGTAAATACAGGCTGATCTAGAGTTTGTTTTATCTAGCTGGGCCCAAAATAGAGACGGCTGGTAGCTGGTTGGCAGCGTTGGCTCCGCAAAAGAAAAACGCCAAAAATAAATAAAAATGCATTTATGTTCACACTCAGCACGATGGCGATCTAGGTCGTCTCCAGAATACACTTGAATGGATTAGGAGGTCAGACTGCAAGGACCAGGTGAGGTCAGCCTCTTACCGGATGGCCTCTTTGCCTCTGAACTCCGGAGAGACGGGCTCGATGGACTCGCTCCCCGCGGGGGCGCCGTTCACCTCCGTCTCGTACACCGAGCTCACCTCCACGTAGCGCTTCCTGCGCTGCGACCAATAGGACGGCTTCAGGAAGTACAGCAGGGAGCGCCTCATCCGAAACTCGCCTAGGTATTGAATGAAAGAGCAAAAAAGGTCAGAAATGCCTGCGTATAGGGCTGGCAATAATATGGATTATCGTCTCTGAATGGTATTGTATCGTCACAAAATAAAGATATGGACTTATCGTGATGCCCTGTCGTGATGCCGTGTCTAAATTAATTACGATGAGAAGGTATGCCCTTAAACTGATCAAAATAGGGGGTTTGAAATGTCAGAGAGAAAGGAAAACTAGTAACTACTGACACCACACTTTAAATGTCCAAATACTTCAATGTAATGACCCTCAGTTAGACGGTTCAGGATGGCATTTTGAATGTTTTGATATTTCTCGCTATCAAAATATCGCCCAGCCCTACCTGTGTAGCAGTTTGAAAGACAAGTATAGAAAAAAAACAATAAACATAAAACAAAAACAGTATAAAACAGTAAACAAACAAACAAAGTAAACATACTGGAGTATCTGTGCGTGGACACGTACCTGGCAACACCTGGTCCAAGTAGATGGCCAGCAGCAGGTAGAGGATACAGTCCAGCACCAACATGAGCAGAGGAGCGTAGAGAGGGTGGGGTCCGTTGGTCAAGGTGGAAAACAACGCTCCGTCGCCCTGGGCTTCCAGATACACCACCTAACACACACACAACACACACACACATCAAGAGACAATGCATTACAAGCAATGCATTGTTAAAGAATATTATTGTGTCATGTCTGAACAGGTCATTAAGGTTCAGAGAGGTGTTCATTTTTTTAAATATATATTATTAAATGACATGTGTGGCTAACAAAGAAATGTGCAGCATAAATTATTATTATTAGTCTGAGTCTGAGTGACTGGCTGGCTGGCGTGCGTGCGTGTGTTACCTGTGCGATGCCTAGGGAGAAGGCGCTGGGTGAGAGCAGGCAGAGCAGCCAGACCAGCGGCTGTGGGAAGTCGTTCATCAGCACGGTGAAGAGGGACAGGCAGCCGAACACCACCGTCAGCATGGAGCCCACCGTGCTGGCAAACTTAGGCTTCTTAAACAGGGGCGTCAGCATGAAGGAGAAGAAAATCTAGAGAGAGAGAGAGAGAGAGAGAGAGAGAGAGAAATGATAAATGGTCTGCATTTAAATAGCACATTTCTAACCAGTGGCCCCTCAAAACGCTTTACAATTAGTGCATCACATTCCCCCGGTCATACACACATACATTCATACACCGACCACAGTGTCAACCATGCGAGGGAACAGCCAGCTCGTCGGAAGGAGTTCAGAGGTCAGAAGGAGATCAACATCACACATTCACTGTACTTAGTAAACAAACACGTAGTATATTGCATATTGCCATTATGATTCAACTCGCTCAGAAGGAAGAGTAAATTCTCTCCAACAGTGGTTATCGTGAAATGGTGCATTGTGGTTAACAATAACATAATGCACCATTTCAGAAGGGGGGGGGGCGCTACTCACAGAGGAGATGCCGTAGAGGAAGATCAGCAGGAAGATTACGAAGAAGTCGCTGTTGGGGAAGAGCGCCGTGTAGGTGGCGATGACGGCCATCAGGATGGACATGGCGGTCACCAGAGCAGCGTAGAGCAGGCCCCAAGACAACCTGGTAGGACGGCAACACATAAGGTACGTTACTCAGACATCTGCATACGAGATGTGTTATCAGGGTTCCAAAAAAACTAGTACGCATATCAAGTACAATCTATAACCACATCTAATAGGCAGATGAGCAACAGGATACTGATCTACTTAGTATGCAGATGTATGCAGTCCGGGCTCCCTCACAGCAGTACCCAAACAGGCAACCGCACAGACTAAGGTCAACAGCCAAACACATGGACAAGTCCAACCACTATATACTGTATATATATAAATAAAATGGTCTGAGTACGCCTAGTGCTGTATAGAGAGGCAAAGTCGTTTAAGCGCCCCTCCCTCGCTAGACCTTAACTTGTTCACTGCCCCATTCGTTTTCCCATCGGGGTTTCCTCTGTTTTGATTACAAGTCATATTTGCAACCTAACGCCTGAACATTTCATGGAGATTCAGATCGAAATCTGAACTTTTTTTAAATTTAGCTCCGTTGACGTCCCCGACGTGACGGATGAGGTGGCCATGGCCTAGCCTCTCCATTCCCCCTCACCAGAAGGCGGTGTCATAGAGGCCCATCATGGTCATTGTGTCCTTCAGCCGCTGCTCCTTCTCGGCCGCCACGTTGACGATGAGGAAGGTGACGAAGGGCGTGAAGGCCAGCACCAGGTAAATGGAGATGAGGGCGTGCGAGAACTTCTGCACCTCCACGGAGCCCGGCTGGCCCATCATCATCACCCGCAGGTCCATCTCACTCCACACAGAGCGCTTGCTCTGCATCTGTCAACACGCATATACGGACATGGACATATACGGACATGGACATATAAGGACATGGACATATAAGTACATGGACAGATAAGGACATGGACATAAAAGGACATGGACATATATTAGGACACAGACATATAAGGACATGGACATAAAAGGACATGGACATATATGGACAGACATGTATGGACACAGACATATGTACTGTACACCGAGATGACATCATCACAAAAAGCCCCTCCTTGAACCCTTGAGGTCGATGGTCTCATGTAAGTGTATTTATGAAGAAATATTTTGCCTTGAACTTCCAAGTTCATTAGTAATCAAAGACTCAAAAATCAGTCACAGCACAATTTCTGGTGAAACACTTTTTTGTTCATAATTCCCCATTTCCAAGTGGATGAAACCAGGTGATTATGTAGTATGAAAAGTGACATCACCTGACAGGCCTCATTGTGTTCTGAACTATGTTTGATGCGGTCTGGGAGGTTCGATATCAGTGTGGTAAACAATTTCTCCATCTCATTGCTCAAGGGTTGAATGGGAGCCCGTCTTCAGCTAGAGCGAACGTGTGTGGGCATCCTGTAGACCAGCGGTCCCCAACCTTTTTATCACCGCGGACCGGTTTAATGTTGACAACGTCGTTGCGGACCGGCCGACGGGGGGGGGGGACAGCGAGTTCCTTATGTCTATGTCTATTCCGCAATTTAGTTTTCATTGCAGAAAACCCCTC
>OMNO01042871.1:2829-27715 GCA_900303215.1 Trachyrincus scabrus
GGGGCCGTCTCGTGGCCATGTCAATACTTTAGACTGCTTTTGTGTGTGTGTGTGTGTGTGTGTGTGTGTACAGATCGTACCCAAAGTAAAAGCATCTGTCATCATTCACCTTCTGATGAACACGAATGAACATGAACATTAACATGAACATTAACATGAACCTTCCATCCTAAATGCAGAAACCCGTTGGAAAATCGATAAACATTACAAAGGTAACCTATTGGACAACTATAACCCTTTTAGTAAAACATTTTGAATGTAATCCAATAAATGGGAATCTATTTGCTTTGGAATATAGTGGAGTAAAAAATATATATATTAGTACTTTCCATGCCTATGAGAGAGAGCTGACCCAGTCAACCAGGCTGACAGTACATGCCACCTGTCTACACAGAGTGAGTTACCACAGACACGCCCACATCCCCACCCATCTTCAGCACCCTTGCTTTGTCAGCAGAATGCGATCCCTCCGCGCCAGCCAATCATGAACTAGAAAAAATACTACCTCTCCCTTGTCTTCTTCTAATGAATGCCAGCAAACCCATCATCGTATCTGAATGTGCAGATTTATTCTGCAGCTCTTGTATAACTCAGTGCTGTCTCAATGTGGAGTTATATATATATATTTATATATTATGTATATATATATTTAGAGTTAAACATTTAAAGTAGCCTACTTTAATATTTCTCATTGTGTTAAGGAAACAAAAAAAAACAACGCTAACATTTTTACATTACATTTTTAACAAGCTCTGCAGGCTCTGCATCAGAATCATGATGTCAAGATCCTCTAGTCTGTGAGAATGTAGATATGTGGAAAATGTTCAGGAAGGACAGCCATTGGTCCGTTCCATTTCATCTGGGTGGCTGAGGGGCTCCACCCGCTAGTGCGCTAAACATGTAGTCAATAAGCCAGTGACTCAGGTTCCATTCCAGCCTGGAATCCCTGCTGCATGTCTCACCCTCTCTCTTTCAGCACACGTCCCTGTGTCTTCACTGTCCTATCTATAAAGGCACACAAAGCCTGCACAAAAGTTGAGAATGGAAGCCAACATCTAAAGACATCTTGGACTTCTAGCTAAATAAATCCTGAATTCCACATCATGAACAAAACAATTGAACACTCAGTGTAACAGTTTTTGATATTTCTAAATGCTGAAATACGTAGATAAATAGATGCTTTTATAATAAGTCTTTTATATTATTTTGTCTTTCTTCTATTGTGGTAAATCACTTTGAGCCAACCAGAAACAGCACTTCACAGTCGTATGCTGTGCTTGATGCATGTGGTGGTGTGGTGTTAGTGTGGTGGTGTTAGTGTGGTGTTAGTGTGGTGGTGTGGTGTTAGTGTGGTGTTAGTGTGATGGTGTGGTGTTAGTGTGGTGTTAGTGTGGTGTTAGGTATGGTGTTGTGGTGTTAGTGTGGTGTTAGTGTGGTGGTGTGGTGTTAGTGTGGTGGTATGGTGTTAGTGTGGTGTTAGTGTGGTGGTGTGGTGTTAGTGTGGTGTTAGTGTTTGGTCAATCTGTCTAATGTTAGAGGCTTCTTTAAAAGGGTTTTGTTAGCCGGGGAGGTACCTTGTTAGAAAGATGTCATTATGGCCACCCAGAGACGAAGAAAGCAGTTGTTTTGCTGCTGGTTAGAATGGAGGCCATGTGGGCTGTATCATCTAACCCAGTCCAATTATAGAAGGCTACTCCACCCCAGCACCTCAGATACCTTAATTTCCCTCGGGATAAATAAAGTCATCTTGAATCTTGAATCTTGACATAGACATGGAGTTGGGGTTTATGGACATGGTTGCATAATGGAAGCCATTGAAGTTGTGAATCCTATTCAGTCCAGCAGTGGCAAATCAGGACCCCATACCTCTAAATGTGAATGAAAAGAAGAAATGGGAAACAACCCGCTATACCTCACTCCCTGATTAACGTTCACACTCTCCCTTTCTCTCTCTCCCTCTCCCTTTCTCTCTCTCTCTCTCCCTCTCCCTCTCTCTCTCTCTCTCTCTCATTGTGCCACCTGAGTGTGCCTTGCTGTTGTTCCTCAAGGTGTGATTGTGCAGTGACGTTCACGCTCTGTCCTCTTTTGCTAGGATTCAAACTCATCCCTTTTTTTAACAAACCGTCAAACAGGCTGCAACGATAATTAGGCCAGCAAAAACTATAGAGGTCGAGTATACTAACTGCACAGTTACTATAGTATAGATACAAAAAAAACGTTCTATCATGAAAACTATGCTAAATATAAGTGGTTTGTATAGCATGCGTAACATGTGTCCAATTATAAACGACTTCAAAATAATCAATTTGTAGCCAAAGCCACATGAGATTGCACACTGCCCTCTGGTGGCAAATGTTGTCATTAGCTCTCCCATTTGTTTCCATCATTAGGCCTACTTGCAGTCGTCCATGCGCTTTAACTTGAAGCTAACTTCCTAATAACAATTCATATGATATCTCATGTAGATGTTAAATAATGCAGACTAGACGCTGTCAAATGAATAATAGAGTCTTTTTTCCAAACAGTTCCCTGTATTCCTACTTTGGCAGTCATCTTGTTTGCTTGTTTCCCCGAGCACTTTGAAGTGAAGATTCTCTTCCACGAAGTACGAACCTGCGTTGTTCGTCGGTTCACTCCGTGGCAGCTGTCCTCCATGATCAAAAGTTTCCCGCTGAACCGAAGACAAGGCATGCCTCGTCCCAAGGTCGGCGGGGTCGATATAGTCTTGACTATCAGACTGCATTGCCCTCAAACTCTGAGGATGTCAGACCAATTGTTGTCCGGTATGTCTTCTCTTTTTATTGTATTTATTTCATGTTTGTGTGTTTCAGTTGGCCCAGTGTTTTAGATGCAGGGGCTGTGACGGCTGCAGGCTATCGCTAAATACAACCAGCACACGCTGGAGTGGTGGTGCTGCCAGCTCCTTGTCTCGTCCCTCTGTGTGTGTGTGTGTGTGTGTGTGTGTGTGTGCATATGCTTGTGTGTGTTAGCTTATGCATTTATTCAGGCATGTTTATGGGGACATGTTAACGTCCCCATCAATGATTTCAAGCATGTTTATGGGACATGGCACACATACTGCAGGACACATTAACATGCGTGTCCTGCAGTACATGGCACACATACAGGACATGTTAACATGCGTGTCCTATGCAGTATGTGGCACACATACAGGACACGTTAACATGCGTGTCCTATGCAGTATGTGGCACACATACAGGACACGTTAACATGCATGTTCTACATATGGTATTCTGTTTTGCCAGGAGCCATCAAATAGATGCGGAGGCATGGCCTAAAATATAAACATTCTGAGGTATTAGCATGTACCTTTATTTAAGTCTCATTGAGATTAGAAAAACTCTTTTACAAGAGAGCCTTGTATACATTTACAAAAAAGCAGAAAATACAAGATACATACACAATGCAACACAAAAATATTAAATGCATACCACACATACTTACAAATAAATACAAACATTATAATTCATACACAATACACATACATGTACAATGTAAAATCTAAAAACCCTAATAACCACATTTTTAAGAAAAACAATCACATTGGACTACATAGAAGTCTTCCATCATCAATGTAAAGTGCCTGATGGACACCTGTCTGTCTAGCTGTACATAGCTCTGTCAGTTGGTCCACAAATGAGGTGCATACAAACAGCAGATTTAATTCTGTGGAGACCGAACGGATCGTTAGAGTCAGTCCTGAGAACGGGTTTGGTAACTTGGTTTCTCTTACGCTGATCAAAGAACTTGAATATGGAGGGAGTTTCTGTAAGACGGCTTTGTAAATAAATAAAAGAGTCTTCTAACAGACAGAGAGGTCCATCCCATACATCAACACAATCAAGTTTGACAACTGCTAATTATAATTTACACATTGTGAATTAGAAATGTAACTCTCAGTTATGTTAATTATGTTAATGTCGTTTGACTGATGGATCCCCTGAACCTGCTCATGGGGCCAAGGCCCAGGAGCCAATGAGAATGGAGCATGACCTGAACCTAAAGCCCAATGCAAAGTGATTAGCCTCGTGTAAAGCATGGCGTGGTGCTCTCCTCAGCCCACTATCAAAATGGATCATATAATGCAGTGTGTGTTGGCATGCCTGCATACTTGCCTGCATACTGCATACTTCAATTGTTACTCTTCTTTTTCTTTTTACATCACAGGATTCAGTCCACCGTTCAACCCACACACATCCATCCATTTCTTCACATCCCACGACGTCATTCTGATTAAATATCGCTACTTTCAATAGACCCTTTTCACAGAGGCGTAGAGGACAAACAATGCAATAACGCCTCTGTGAAAAGGGTCAAATACATTACATAATCATATTCTATTATTATTAATTGACACAGCAATATTGAATATCATATTTTTGGTCAATGTGATGCACAATAAATGATTGGAAACACAGTAAAGTCCACATCAATCATACTTCAATCATACTTAAAGTGATGGACAACAGCATCTAAAAATGTAAAAAAAAAAACATAACATCCCAGAAGGATGTATCCACTACACATACCTACTGAATATCTTGTCAGTAAAATGTCAAAAAGTATATTAGTATCTATCTCAAAGTCAGCTAATAAACTCAGTCTTGGAAAGATTGAGTTTGTAGGGTGTGGATTGTAGGGGCGTGGTCTGAATCCCCCCTCCCCCCTCACTGTTTTGTGTAGTTTGTACTTCCTCAAAGTCCGAAACGCCGTAGCTTAATTCAGCTGCACAGTCACTGTAATGTGGTCACCCGATTGGCTACGTAGCCAGGAGGGAAAATAGACTCCACCCATTAAATCGGCTTGAAGGAATAGAAGGAAATCAATAGATTGAAATTACATGAGATTGCAATGCATTTCATGGAACATCATTTTCTGATGCTTTAATGCACACCTTGATAACCATTAATAACATACATGTATAATTATATTCATGATTCTGATTATATATAGATTTCTGTTGTCCATCACTTTAATCAGTGGTGGCTGGGGTCACATGGTCAAGTACATAGAGTTAAATGATGCCCCGTGTGTAGTCTAAGTGTCCATGGTGGTGTAGAGGTGCTGGCTATCGGGTGAGCAGGTAGCCAGGCGTCCGTGATCACAGCATCATACTAACACAGAGACATATGGTTAGATGGGCCAGGCTGGACAAAGAGCACGTGGACATTTCACTTTTTTCATGTTTTAGAATTTGTGAGCATTGATGTAATATAACAATATATGAAAATCCCCAACCTAGTATTTATCACACACTTATCACAGCTTATCAAACTAGAAGGTGTGTCCCTTTTCAGGTTTTAGTGTCTCTTATAGAGGAGAGGAGACCATTCCATTAAAGGAGCCGTATCTATCAGCATAAAAATCACTTTTTAAAAAGAAACGTGGTTTCTATGACGCCAATGTCTGTAATGCATTATAAACATCCTGATAATGCGTTATAATCTGCTTATAATACTGTATAATTATAGTTATAGTTAATTATAATGCTTTATAACAATAATCATAATACATTATAAAGCATTTTAGAATGATTTATAAGGTCAAGTATCATAATACTAGTGCTGGTCACTCACTCACTGTACTATAATTCTCTTATAATCTCTTATAATTGTCTTATAATACATGGTAATCATTTTTATAATGCATCATAAATACTGTGCATTGCATTAACTAACAAACTAATCATGTACATTCACTGAACAAAGATTATGAAAATAAAATGCACATTTCTTGCTAGAAATGTTATCCAAACGCATTTTAATGCCGAAACTGTGTTAAAATATTGCATTTTCCACTGAGAACAAAAGGAATGTCATCCATTTTGTTGCCGCAGACAGAAACCTGATGGTCACGTGACGTGGATGCAGGGCCAGCTGATAGGGGCGCTGGACCAGCTAATACTCATATGGGTCGTTTTGGGTCATATGACAAATGACCTATTCTGTCGTTTAGGTTGGAGGACTTGTTGCCTAATACACTACCTGTAGTTATGATCAGATCTCGAGTCATTCTACTTGGACCTAGGTGAAAAAACGGCTTTTAATGCTTTTAAAGTTGGCACACTAAACATTCATGGTGTTACTTTGTGGAAATTACAATACATTTGGCAATGATAGTAATGCTGTTGGACAGCAAAGCTGTTGGACCTGCCTGTTTGGCAGGGGCATATTCTTAGTTCTGACCCTGACTCCCAGCATGGCACGCGAAGAAAAAGACCGTCTCAGTCAAGTTGCATCATTAACAAAAAGTATATTGGCATTAATAAATAGTATATTGGCATCTCCGAATGCATCTCTGGACACTTGAAAGCAAAAATGCTGTCAGATTCTAAAGGCTATGATAAATAATCATTGAATGCATTGTTTGTTTGTTGCGCCGCTGCTGGATGCATAGAGCGGAAAACACTGCATTATTATTATCTCAGCCCGATTTCCCAAGTGGTCACCGTACGTAGTTGGCCACGGACTCAGAGGGAAGTGTCGCTGTCCGGCAGCCTCCGCTCTACATCAGGTAGCCCGCTGCTAGACACGCTGGACTTAACCGAGGATCGCCTCTTTGGTTCCCCTGGTTTAGTGCTGTTATTTTGGCAGCCCATCAGTCGACACCGCTAGATCCACCGGGACTTTCACTGCTGATTGTCCCTTTCGCTCCCTGCTTTAGATCGCTTTATTTACGGATCGGGAATATCTGTTGAATATCCAATGTCTTTCTAACTCAGTCAAAAAACAATATTACCCTCTACATCAAATATTCCAAACGTTATGGCCGCAGACACCGAGGCTGATCGAGTTGAGCCGTCCGTCCCATCTAGTAGTGCTGACCCAACCTCATACTGTTTAGGAAACCCTGCTGTCATTTAAATGTCAGTGATTGGAGTTTCTCTCTGTTCCACTACATGCTGCTTACTTGTTATTAAAAGAGAAAACTAAACTGAACTATGCTGAACAGAGACGTTGGAAGTAGGGGTCCCCGTCCTATCGACAGCTTCCCTGTACTGCACCAAACGTTGACTCATGTTTATACAGTTTGTAGCCTACATTTGTTCTTTATAGACTAAATATGCTTTTAACACGCCTTTAATGAAGTGAAAGTATTTCTGTCAACTTCTGAAAGCGCGATGCAGGCTGCTTATCGGCACGGCCACCAGTGGCATAGTACAGTACTGGATGTGAGTTACATAAACCGCATGCACACATGACAGCTCATTCTGGTCAATGCAGAAAAAATGCATAGTACATAATAGACTAGTTGTAACGAAGGTATAAATGGCAAATGTCGCGAAGTAAAAGGCTTGAGTAAAAAGTAAAGGTACAGTTCTGAAAAGTGTCCAAATGTGCCATCACCAGCTGAGCTAACTGCTATTTTTGCCTATATTCGTTTGGCCTCATGTTCTGTTTCACGCAATTTATTTTTGAGATATATGACTATATGGAGTAGCCAGCCTTCATTCAGAAGTGGTTCTCTCGTTCAAGTAGGCTACAAATATTTGTACCTTCAAGGGCCTATGATTTGCCTAATGACTTTTGATTTTGCACTTTTTGTTAAAGGATTTTATTAAGGTTTCATGATTGACATGAGCATGCGTGACATAAGCTATGCCTCTTTGATATGAACCATTTCTTATTGTCATGATAATAATAATAATAAAGATGCTTTGTGAACATCTAAATCTTATTGTGCAGTGTGTGTTGTTGGTGGCTGGTTTAAGCAGCCTCACCTGGTCTGAGTCTGACTGATTAGACTCTGGGGCTGCTGGGTGTGGCTGCACAGCTGTGGGGTTTGGCCAATCAAGGCCCACAGGTTAAACCAATCAGCACGTACCACCTGCTCTGCCTGTTCAAACTATCTCAAACTCTGCAATAAACCGGTTTAATCATCACCTGCCTGTGTCCTGATATTGGAGAAGCCCTGAAAAGCCACTTTGATGGCATGTAGCAGGGAAGACAGTCTTATTTCAGGACTAACATTATTATCTGTTGTCATCATATTCAAACTTGTGACATTGATTTTCAACTGCAAATGTTTTTTATTTGTTTTACTGTAGGCCTATAAGAGGTTTCAGTAGTGAATGTGAGAGGCTTTAAGGAGTGTGTGTAAGCAATTTTCAGTAGTATATGCGAGACGTTTTCAGTAGTGACTGTAGGTTTCATTTTTAGTACACTAATTTTCTACACAATTACAGATGTATGTTTTACACATTTATAAATCTGATCTGATTCTGAATACACCTTTGCAGATTCCTGTACACATTCACAAATTTCGCATTTAGAGATTATTTTGCGCATTTACAAATCTGATTACGCACACACGGATTGAAATACAGTTACACAACTCCCCACGTTTGTAAATAGTTCTGCTACGATAATAGCCCCATAGCTAAGCCTTGATCCCTCCAGCTTTGAGCACAAGCAGGAGTCACCGAGCAGGAGTCACGGAGCATGAACAGGTGTCACTGAGCAGGAGTCACGGAGCACGAGCAGGAGTCGCCGAGCACGAGCAGGAGTCACCGAGCATGAGCAGGAGCAGAGGTGGCAAAAGTACACACATTCTGTACTTAAGTAGAAGTACAGATTCAACTTTTTACTCAAGTAAAAGTAAAAAAGTACAGGCTCTGAAAAGTAAAAAATAAAAAGTAATTTTTAAATCGGCTGTTTTTGTGCAAAGCTAACGGAACCTCACGTCATATTAATATAATATAAATATCATATAATAATATAAGGGAATAGGAACTTTATTTCAACTTCTATTACCGCCATTCTGAATGTATTCAGCGTGAACAACAACAAAAACTCATGTCGATGTCGCTGACGGTCCTATGACTTCTTCTCCCAGTCATGGACATGACGCCTTCAGCCCTTTCTCCCGTAACGTCTCTGCGATTTCGTTTCGATTTGTATTTTCCGTCGCATTCGTCTATTTACGTTGTACATGATATGCACAGCAAGGGGTCGTCTTTTCTATTGTCCGATTAATTTAGTTTGAAATCAGTCTTCATGCGCGCAATGATGCAAAATAAAATTAGAATTCACCTCAAATGCATTAAAACGAAAGTAACGAGCCTGTTTTCAAAATGTAAGAATTAGAAAGTACAGATATTTGTGTTAGAATGTAGGGAGTAAAAGTAAAAAAGAAATATAAATAGAAAGTACGAAAAATCTACATTAGTACAGCAACGAAGTATTTGTACTTCGTTACTTCCCACCTCTGGGCCTAACCAACAAGGAAAACGACTGAAAGCCATTGGAAACTATTTGCATGTAATGTTATGCAAGTAATGGTTTGCAGTTGAACTTACTGAAAAGGTTAAATTTCATGGATTCCAGAGGAGAAACATGGAGAAGTAAAAACCACAATACAGACAGCATGGTCCCGTGTATCTGCATTTCTGATCCCGAGGTATGTTCTAACCAGTATACCAGCTTGTGAATGAAAAAGCACATAATTACATGTTTCAACGATTTGCCTCGACCAACATTGTGAAACTGAATTGTTGACAGTAATTAATAGTGTAATAATAAAATGCAGTGAACAAGTGCAGTGAACAAGCATGAACAAATGCATTAATTTAATTATTCTTTCTTGATTCAGAAAATGTCAAATAGCTTTTATAAAACGTACATTAGCCTACCTGCAATCCGTTGCAAGGTTTAGTTTCCTCCCAGAGATTGTCTTGATCTTATAAAGACTCACACCCACAACTTCTACAAACACATGACCTTTAGGTTTCATTTCCTGGCAAAGCAGAACTTCAAATGAAACTTGCCGAGGCATGCAGGGTCGAGGCACGCAGGGTCAATGTCTGCTAGTATCCATTTATTTGAAAAGAAACGACACGTAGCCAAATACACAGGAATACTTTAGTAAAAACAGACAAATCAATCTGCATGAATTTGTATCCACATTGTTTTCACTGGTGTTACATTTGATTTAAATAATGTATTAGAAGGACGTATTAGAACGACCAGTGTTCATTTTCCGTGTTCTACAATATCAACACTGTCCGCATATACAATATGTGCATGTTATAACATCATTTATTCTTAAAAGAACAAGCATCAGTCTTCACAATGAAATATTCATACATTCATTCTACAAAAATAGAAAAAAGGCTACAGAACTTTTCAGGTACCCCGTTTGGCCACAGAAAAGATCATTTCTGGCACTTCATCTTGAATGCCCTCTTTAAGACCATACATATTCAGCAGAGATCTCACACACACTGCACATATATGTCATATATGGCTCATTTTGAGCACGCACTGTGCCTTTAATTTTCAACTGAATGAAAAAGTGAGTCACCTAAACCAACCTAGCCGCAAACACCACAAGGCCATAACAGAAGGAAGTTCATACAGAGTTCTTCAAATGAACTCCAGGCCTTCGTACTTAACGTTGCCGATCTTAGTCTCGGGCAAGAGGATGCGTCCGTCCAGCGTGAAGGCCAGGATGTACGTGGCGATGGTCCCCGCGACCTCTTCCGACTTGAGGGCCAGGACGAGCTGGTCGTCGGTGTTCGGGACGAACTTGAAGGACGAGAAGCCGTGCGTGGGACTCAGCGGGCCGACGCGGCTCACCGCCACGCGCTCGAACTCCGGCGAGCAGCTGAGGACGAGGTTGGTGGCGCGGCGCTCGTCCGCCGTCTCCTCGTAGCGGTCCGGGCTGGCGCGGCGCGGCAGGAAGAACCAGCGCTGCAGGGTGTCGCTCCACGCCGCCGACTCGTGGATGAGGTAGCCTGGGGGAAGAAGACGCGGGCGGACGTTAAAAATGTCAAAAAAAAAGCTGAAAAAGCTGCTGTTGACGATTTAGGAACCGTTTTAGGGCAAATTGCGTCATAGCGAAAGCTTATCAGAGCGAGACACATGGAGGCATGTAGGAGGAACCCTCCAGGGGGTTTGCTGGTCCGGGTCCAGGTTCCTGCTGACTTGTTGCCTTGCATGGTCTTCCGTCGGGGGGTATGAATGTTGGGTAATAGAATGTGTGTTGCAATGAGTGAATGTGGGTTCTGTGAGAGCCTACAGTGGTTAGACCAAAGCACTATAACCATTCACACTCACCTGGTGGTGTAATACCAGCGGCAGCCTTCAGGAATTCATACTTGGGGACCCAGTTTTCATGCTGGACGTCCCCTCTGTAGCCCACCACCTTAACCCACTCTGGGTTGTGGTTGACAAACTCCCCCGCCGTGGTGGTCCACTCTTTGCCCAGACCGCCGACGTACAGATGTTCGTCCCTCACGGCCAACCACTCAGCCTTGAAACCTGTCAGCCAGACAACACCGTTACATATAGAGGACACACTCTATATGCATGTATGGGGCTGGGTTAGGGTTAGATTGATACATTGATACATTTTCAATGCGTCACTTAATTATCGGTTATTAGTCTAAAAAGTGTCGTAAATAATTCTAATTATACTTTTTTTTAATATAATGCTGCTGAAAAGGGAATATCAACCAAATATTTGCATGTGTTTTTATATAAGACCGAGCCAATCAAATTCGAGGAATGTATTGCTGATCGACTTCTGCTGGTTATTATGTTGTTTCATAGTGATCATGTTTCATAGTGATCATGTTTCATAGTTGCTATGGGGAAGTTTGTGGGAAACGCAAACCTTTGGCAACGCTCCCGTCGCCGTCGGGCAGGATGACCCAGGGCACGGCCTTGTTGCCGTCAATGTGGTAGACGATGCCCGTCCTGTCGTCCACGCTGTAGAGCTTGCCGTTGAACGCCACCAGCTCCGACAGCTCCATGCCACGGCCCTTCTCCGCCAGGTGGCTCTCCAGCACCACCTGCTCCGGGTCCCACTCCACCGCCACCTGGTCCCCGCTCTGGGACACAGACAGGTAGCCCCGCTGCAAGTAGCTGAACCACGTCAGCTCCTTGCTGCCGCTGCGAGAGTTCGTGTCCAGGTCTGCGATGACGGCGATGCGGTAGCGCGTGCCCCTGTCGGAGCGCTCGGGCGCGCTGAGCGGATACGTGTCATTGTAAAGGATCCCTGTGTCTCTGGGGCCCATGCGGCTGCCCGCCCAGCTCCTGGTGCCGTGCGAGCGGAGTCCGGGGCTCAGCTGCAGGAAAACGAGGAGCGCCACGGTCAGCACCGCGGCCACCGACACGATGGGCCGCCACTTGAGCCGGAAGCGAGGGTCAGTAGGGTTGGCCATGGAAGCCAACATCGGGAGGCCTCCGACAGAGATGCGGAGTGGATTCATGGGATCATCCTGCTCTAGTAGAGTGAAGCCCGTGGAAGCAGGCATGGGTGACGGGAGAGGGCCTACAGTAGGGTGGAGGGGGGGGGAGAAGGGAAACGTAATTTCTCCTTGTACTTCACAAATCAATGAGTACACGCAATACATGCATAAGCATGACAACAGGCTATATGTGGTTAGCATAACCTTATCCAAAACATTTTTGAAGACAACGTGAGATTAACTCTTTTTTTTAACCTTTCTTTCACTCATCCATGACAGATACAAATGCATATTTTCAACAAATCATTTGTTCAGTTATTCTTCCATTAAAAATGTAATTACCTTAAAGTAATAATACAGCCTACAACACTTTGACATAGTTATAAAACGTCTATTGGTGATGTACAACGCACCCCAGGTCCTATTTTTCCGATATGTGTAATATTGTGTGTTATCGTTATTTGCAATTTGTCACTGGCTGTCCTCTCTCACGGGCCGGCCCCACCAAACTCGATGCCTCGCGATTGGCCACGCCTCCCATTCACTTTGTATTGGAAGCAATACCTTGTGGGGCAAAGGATTATGGGATGGCTCGCGTGCAGGCGGTGGCTTGTGGCACGTCGGACAATCTGGATTCACGAGGCTGCTGGGCCGGCAAAAATGTGTGTGTCCTCTTACTAAATTAAAATGCTAAAATTTAATATGCAGTGATAGAGACCGAACACCTGAGTTGTTGACATACGGAAATGAAACTAATATCTGATACTTGGGATGGTTGATGCTACAGCGATTTAAAGACATACTCTCCTATTAAACCCCATTGTAACTACTGTCTCCTTGTGACGTAGTAGCGTCTAGAGAAATTGAGTTTAGCCGTGACAAAGTGAAATACTACACAAAGTGGTAAAATAGGACCTGTGGTGCGTTGTACATCACCAATAGACGTTTTATACCGTCTTATAACTTAAAAAAATCATTTTTGTCGGTGCTTTGACTAGTGACAATCACATCCAGGGCCCTGTTTCAAGAAGCTGGATGTCCAGGTTAACCGAATATGTTAAGTCAGAATTCAGGGAATGGCAGAATTTTGGGTTTTAGATACCTTTTTTAGACTAATCTCAGTTCAGTTACCATGGCGACTCATGCTGTGAGCCTAAACTGGAGCAGGTACAGCTCTGAGATAACTCCGCCCACGGCTGCAATTCCAACTTCTTCTCATTGGTTTAGAACAACTTGATATGGTCATATCCAAAACTATTGAGAATTGAAATCAGCTGTTCTGAAACCGAAAATCACGACACCAGTACAGGGAAGAGTTCTGGTTTAAGCTTAAATATATCCTAACCTGCTACTTGGAATAAGCCCCTGGACAACCTATCCTGTTTGCATGTTTGACATGCAGACATTAGCTCTGATTCCGATTGCATGTTGCCTATAAGGACAAAGTCAATACATTCCATACAGGAATCAATTGTTATTTCCTTCAGCTAAAAACTCAATTCAAATCTACTCTTTTACTATTTGTAAATGGAAATATATGACTAATACAGAAACGGCTAGCCCAGTTTAAGATAATGGTGTTCTTTAAAATAGAGTAGCCACAATTTCACCCCAATTCCCTTGCAATGGTTGATCAATCTCAAAGCACAAGGATTCTAAACATTTATGAAAAACTGGCTAAGGAATACTGGTAACATCTTTCAGCCATTTCTACAGTAATAGTATACAACAAACACATATATAATTAGTATATAAAAGTATATATAGGCCTAATTAGAGACATACATAAGCAAGGCGAGATAGTTCAACAACAAGAACAAGAACTACTTTGATTTATTAAGGTTGACATGACGGTTCTACAATCAAAAGCACATTTGGATAAAATAAAGTACTTCCCATGATTTTTGTTTTCTTCCACGTCCGTCATGCAGAAATGTCACAACCTGGCCATTTCTTAACAGCCTTAGAACTATGCTGAGCCACGTTTTAAATAAAGACCGGAATGAAGTTCCACAAGTTGGTCACCACTGTGTCATTGACAACGTGGAGCTTAGGAGTGGTCCATTCAGCAAACAGAGAAAGGGAGTGGTAGCAGGTAATGCAGGAAATACAAAACCCAGTCCAATCTGGCATAGTGACGCATTTACAGGCCGAAAGCCCCTAGCGTGCTCATTTGAGGGTAACAATCAAAAGGTAGGCTACTTCTAGGTAATGCCTACCGTCTTTATTTTTCCTCTGAACTAATGAATATTAATTCAACCAACTGCGGGTCGTTAATTAAATTGCGTTCACCGCAAAAGTCATTCGCAATGACTACGTAACTCATTTGCCCCTGTCACACGACACTGAAGTGGCTGTTCTGGGCTCCTCCGGCCACAAGACACAGGCAGCAGTTGATAGAAACCGGGTTTGAGAATGGTTTAAGCAGGCAGAGCAGGTGGTACGTGCTGACATGTGAACACTCCTCCGGAGTGTGTGTGCTGATTTAACAGGTGGACCTTGATTACTCAGTGCACCACAGGTGTGCAGTCTCACCCAGCAGCCCCAGAGTCTAATCAGTTTGACTCGGGCCAGGTGAGGCTGCTTAAACCAGCCCCCAACCACACACACTCCACACTATTATTTTATAGCAGTAAAGTTATTTTAAAGTAGGGCTGGGCGATATAGAAAAATGTATTATCGCGATACTTATGGGGATGGGACATTTTACACGATATCGATAAATATCACAATATGCTTATTCAAAATACCATTCTAAACTGTCTAACGGAGGGTCATTACATTGGTATCAGATTAAAACTAGTTTTCCTTTCTCACTGACATTTAAAACCTCATTTGATCATTTTTAGGGCATACCTTTTCATCGTAATTATACTATAAAACGTTGATATCTTCATTTCATGACAATACAACACCATTCAAAGACGATATTCTTAACGATATTAACGATAATATACAATTATTGCTATTTTAAAGCACAGAAAAGGGGCCAAAGTTACTTTATAAAGCTTCAACTTCCTACATACTACAGCTTGTGAGTATTACCTCTGGGGCCGAAAACTGGTTGAATTTTCTGAGAAAAAAAAGTGCAGGGAACTGGCCTTTGCTAAAAGGCCCTTTCATAACAGGGCCCCTAGCCAAACAGCAGCTCATTATGAAAACAACATTATGGCCCTTGCTCATATGTGCTACCAACAGTTGGCTAAAATGCTTCATTGGCCTACTGTTTTTTTTACACATTTAATATTTGTATCTAATCACAACGTTGTAATAGACCAACTCATCAAATGAAGCACAATAATAACCCCAGCCTAATAGCCTAATAACCAGTTTATAGAGACATTTGAAGTAACTACTGAAAACAGCAGTTGGCCTACCCTTTCGTCTTTTCCGGCCTGACCGCTGAACCCCTGTCATCTCAGTTACAACGGCAGTATCTTCATATGAGACGATTACATGCACTACACAGGGGTGGAAAATAAACCCTTGCCCTACTGCTGAGTTTATTGGTCACCAAACCACGAATAATGGATCTTACAATTGCATTGACCTTCAGACCATGAGGATAATGAGTCCAAACGGGCAACCACCCCCCCTACCCCTAAAACATGGCCAGTCAAGATACAACCACCTACAGCCTATATCTGCTAGTAGACCATTGTAGCAGCATAGCTTCTATTGATTTACAAAGCATGGCTGTGAAACTGCAATGAGAATATAATACTATGAAATAAATCACATTAAAGAAATGTCACATTCATCATAACGCCACACATCTGCTATAAATGCTGCTATAATTGCCGCATGCCATATTGCATGACATGCATGACATTTTGCGGCGTCAGGGGGGTGTAGCCCCGAGTTTGTCAAAGGAACTTCCCTGGACAGATGCCCAATATTTTCTTGATTGTAAAGGCACGAGTACACTGGTGGATATACTGTATAATACTGGGCAGGCATTTTGGGAATGAAGCATAACATGTGACTGGTTTACGCACAAACAATGTGCAAGTGCCCTTTCTCTCACACACACACACACACACACACACACAAAATAAAGAAAATATACAGGCCAAACGCAGGCGTAGCCTAAATCAAATCAAAATGCTACTAAATTAAAAGTGATTCCAACAGAGTATATCAGGTCACTTTACTTTACTGTTTATTATTGCCAGTAAACCCCCATCGCCACATCTCCTTGTCATTTGGAGAGATAGACTTCAAAGGGGAAAGGGGTCAAGAGAAACCATTAGAAGAAGGCATCCAGCTGGACAAGAACATAAATAACTCTCAGTGCTGCGGGGCTGGGTGGGATGGGCTGATAAAATGGTCCACTGGTTCAGACAACTCAACCCAGAATACGAATGCATTACAGAAATGTGTCGGATGGATATGAACTCATCAAATGGGATATCACAACTGTTTACTTTTCATATCCCCCCACTTCGCCAGTCTGCTCTCCACACCTGATCAAACCCGATCTCTCACCACCTTTATCATCCAAACTAAGTACAACCTTACCTGCAGCTGAATTGTGTCCCTGACTACTCGTGGAGAGGACGGGTATGGCGTTATTTATGAGATGACATCACGGATCAATACGCCGATTGCGACTAGAACCATCCTGGTCTTTCGATTCAAACCGGGCGACAATTTGGAAACACACGACTTACAACAAATGTCAGACGTGCAGTTCTTCGTCGGGCGACGGCTGCATTTGCGGCGGCATGTCGCTTGCTTCTTCGCGTCGCCTTTTTCCTTCCCTAAACTCTTATTTTGTTAATCACTTCCTGTATGCAGCCGTGACGTTAAAGCCGAGCACAGGCACTGCATCGTCCCGTCTTCTGTCGTGTTCTCGTTACGGTGGTTTATGTGATGTATTTTAGTTCATATATGTAATATATTTGATCACATGTGATAACATAGGACCGTCTTCTGTCACGTAGATTTTGTTATCGATCAGTTCCGTTATGTGAGCTTTTACGTTCGGTGGGAAAATGGGCGGGGCCTACTGGCCATGGTGCGTTCAAGTCGTAACGGTGAATTTAACAATTCCCAACTTCATTACCTGTTTTGAACGCTTTATTATTTGAACCACGGGTTTGAACCGATGATAGTACAATATACTATTATCATTTAGCGACTGTTAACAAACTAAACGGATTAAGACTTATTTGGTGCGTGTGATGACCGATTCTCACTACTAACTAGCATATAACAGCAATCAGAAATATGAGGATAAAGGAAACGAAAAATCAAAGACAGAAAGATAGCGAGAGATGGCCCCCCTGTCAGACTCTGCCAGCCAGCCATACAGTCTTGTTGTGGCAGGCAGAACATGTCCCCTATATTGCTCTTTAGAGCCCCTTGGTTGTAATGGATGTAGGATGTAGTGGGTGGGAGGGATTGTCCATGATGGCCAGGAGTTTGGTCGTATGAAGTCTACTACAGGAAGTCCTGAAACTGGACACGTTGGTACCATTTGGACATTTTAAAAGACATGTAATGGACTTTACATGGAGAAAAGTGTAATCGTTTTAATTGATTTATTTTCTTATGTATGGTTGTTTTAACCTTGTTTTAAGTACTCCAAGGGCACCATTGAAAAAGAGACATTTGTATCAATGGGTTTTTCCTGACAAAAATAAATGAACAGCTTGTTCAGTCTGCATCACCCGCCTTGACGCTGCCACCCCAGCATACCACCACACTGGCATTACACTTGCAAGTGTGATGGCACTATAACCCTATAGGCTATAGCCTATTGAAAGCAATTTATCACACATCCATATTTGCTTTTCTATTCTATATAGACCTGTGGCAGTTTCCCCCTGCCACATGCCATCTTCGATGGCTTTCCCCAGGGCTTCTCCCACAGCAGGACACAGGCAGTTGATGAGTAAACCAGTTTATTGTTAGTTGGTGATAGTCTGAACAACAGAACAGGTGGTACATGCTGGAGCTCCTCCGAGTGTGTTTGCTGGTGGCTGGTTTAACCTGTGGGCCTGATTGGCCAATGCCCCACAGGTGTGCAGCCTCACCCAGTCCCAGAGTCCAATCAGTCTAACTCCGACCAGGT
Organism: Trachyrincus scabrus; assembly: GCA_900303215.1. Taxonomy (NCBI): domain Eukaryota; kingdom Metazoa; phylum Chordata; class Actinopteri; order Gadiformes; family Macrouridae; genus Trachyrincus; species Trachyrincus scabrus. The sequence continues at coordinate 21,123 of OMNO01042871.1, forward strand.
GAGGCTGCTTAAACCAGCCACCAACAACACACACTCCACAAGACCCTATTCACAGTAGGAAAAACACAGGTGTAGCTCTGTTTGATTTAGGTATGGCAGTGCACCAGTATAGACATAAGTCAAGTAAATATACTTTGACCATGCTGGTGCTGGGACAGACATACATAAAACAGACCTACCTAAGTTACTTTACTCTACTATTGGCAATCTGTGAAAAGGGTCCATTCTTTATTAACCATATTTCAAAATATAAACCTAATAATAGCATGTAGCAAGAGGAAAAGGGTAAATATATACATGTTCAACTAATTTACATTTCAGTAAACAGTGTTCTACAGATACGTGACCTTGTACTCTGCCCTACACATTCACTATGACCTTGGGGTATGCTTAGATAGGTAAGAAGGTAGGACATGTGGGAAGTGGTTTCACAATAGGCCTACTCATTTAGTGCTTCATTCCATTCTTCTAGCTTATATTCAGGTGAATCGTAGTCCGAACACACATTAACTAATTTGCTTAACAGCTCAAGTTAATACACACAATCAATAGAACCACTCCTCAAATATTGACAAAGAAACACACCTCTTATGTCCAGTTCCTGTTCTAGATGTGGCTTTAAGACACGGCTCAACCAACGTTTCAAAATGTGTCGTTTTATTTGGCAAATCTTGCGTGATACATAGCACACCATAAAAGGCACACAAACAACGATGAATAAAACTGGACTGAATCCCAGCTGCAAAACCTAGTAAAATACAGCAACACCAAATTTGATTCAATTTAGCACACTTACTTTTCCTTAAAACTCAGCAAGCCTGTTTTTTTTTAGCTTATCACCTATGCATTCCCTTAAGACTAAACTCTCCTATGAAGGCACGTGTTATGCGTGAGGCAGCAGGCATATAATGTACAACCACCTTTAATAGAAAATAAAATACACCCTTATATACAGACGTGCTTCGTAGCATCTTGTTGAAACACATTCTTTGTACATATATTAATGGTATTGAATAAACAATCAAATATATTTATCAGTGCAAAGAATGCTCTTAAATGAGTGGTTGGCAACATTACTATAGCGATTTATTTTTAAATTGTATAATCCAAGTGTCGACTCATAAATAACAGGGGTATGGGCAAAAAAAACTATCAGTATATATATCTAATACTGATTTTGAGTATTATATGCCAGTTATGACAGATTAGTAATTGTGTGAGATTAGTAAATCTCACACAAGGTGAAACTAATCATTATGGCTATTTGGTGTAAATGGTATACAGCACTTCATTTTGTTTTGTTGGCAAATGTCACAATACATGTGCATGCCAATTGTATTGCAAATGCAAATAATATCCATCAATATCCATCCACACCAAATAAAATCACAAAAACGAAAGAACATCTTTTGATATTTTTAACAAACTGAACTTTTTTTTTGCAAGAAAAATACCAGTATCAAAACATCCGTATGGAGTGCAAAACTCTGATTGCAAATAAACCGTTGGCAACTTCTTTATTAAAAAAAAACAGGAACGAGAAAAAAAGCTGCTGTTAGTTCTCGTGTATCAAGACCACTCTCCTTCAGTATGCGGGGGGCTGGTAGTCTCCAGGTTGCTCCTGGTTATTGCTGAAAGGGGACTGCTGGTAACCTTCTGGGCCACTGTTGGGGTAAGGCGGGTAGGTGGGTGGGTATGCATTTTGGTCATTTGCTGGATCTCTGTAGTCCTGCTCAAAAGCACCCACACCTTGACCCAATCTTCTGTACGCAAAGTATGTCAGTATAGCCTGATGGGGGCAGAAGCATATCATTAGAACAGCATAGATATCTAAACATAGGTGTGTAGCATAATAAAAGTCCACATATCCCATCCATCTTCGTGGCTGGCCACAGCCACTGAGATAGTGAAAACTGTCTGCTATCTAGAGTGCCGTTTTGCTGTTAGTCAAATTCTGTCTGCATTGGGAGTCATAACCTCACCCAGGAAACGACAGAAAAGAAGGAGAAGGCCACCACAGCTTGTGCGGCATCCGGAAGTACACCGGAGGTGGCTGGTGTGATGGCCCATTGGTGGGCTAGGAAACAGAAGCAGACGAACCACAGGAACGTCCAAGCTCCTAAACAAAGAAATAAACAGGCAATCAGGTCGGAAGAACTTTTTTCAAATGTGCATTAAGACATACGCGCGCGTGTGTGTGTGTGTGTGTGTGTGTGTGTGTGTGTGTGTGTGTGTGTGTGTGCACACAAGGAAAGAAGAACAATGAAGGCTGATTAATGGTCGAAGGCTAGGTTGGGACAAATAATTGATTTCTGAACAATATACTAACGTATATTAGGCTGCCTCAAATAGTTTACACGTTAGACGCACACAGATCACTGAACCCTATAGAGAGAGCATTATAGAGCTACAATGAAGCCTTCATGTGCAATTTAAGATGGTAAATTTCAAATAGTTCAACTTCCCTTAGGACTTTTTGAGACTGAGAGGCTGACTGGTGAGATTCTACAGATCATACAGCGTGTAATGAAAAGCACACCTCTTACCTGAAAAGGCCAAATCCCCAGTAACAATGTACTTTCTCTCTTTGGCATTGCTGATCTGTGGGAGGTATGCATCCAATACGAAGAAGACCACACAAGCGAGAAAGGCCAGAACTCCGATTGTCACCCCGTAACTGCAGGCACTGTAATTATCGTTGAACATGCACTTCTCCACTTCAAAGCCAGCTGGATTAATATAGCCTTCTGCTGTGATAGTTGCAAAAACCACAATGGAAAAAATCTGCAAAAGGGATTTTATATGTTTAGTGAGTTTATAGACACATATATAGCAGGTGGTGTGACCACACGATCCAATGACCTGTTACTTTAAGGCAAAGGCCAGTAAAACATGGTCAAAAGTCCAATCTAGGAATAGAGTGGGTTCTAAAGTGAAAGACTGTTCACGTTTATTTGTTTCTTGAAATTGTAGAATGCTCAAAGAGACTGTCGCTCAACATGGCCAGGATATTTTAGGAGACATTGCAAGAGTATGCTATCCAGTGCATCTCAACTGGTCCAGCCTCAGGACCCACATGTGTCATTAGTCATTAAGTCACGACCCAAAAAAATAAAAAATGCATTTACCAATATTGCAGTAATCAACAATGTCTTCATGCACTGTTAAAAACATTGAGCGAACGAAAAGCTGCAACAATTGGGGGCTAAACTCAATGAAATAGTAAGCCATTGCAACATGAATTAACATTGAAACATTAGTTAATCCACGGGCTTTTCTTTCTGCAGATTAAGGTTTGCCGTGTGCTCTGTGACCCACCGAAAATGCCCCAGCACTTCTGTAACAGTAGGCCTAAGTCAACATGTGCAAACAAAAGCCTACACGTCAGCGACCACAGCAGCCAGCAGTGTGGCACTTTGAGGACGTTTGTAAAGCAAAGTAACAGCGCAAAGAGGGAGGTACTTTAGCTAAATAACAGATCAAACAATTAACAATAAACTACATATTCGAGAAATAAATTATGTTTTTTGTCATCCTTCGTAGCGTTCAATTCACTGGCTTCCGGAGATTAATAAAGCGGGCATCTGTTAACATGACGCCCTTCCTTAATAACGTTATCTCGAACAGCCATGTTGACAGTGATCGGTCCTACACGTGTTGACAACATGCATGTTAACGCCGATCACACGTCGTAGGCGCACCGGAGCACCGAGTACAACAAACAAGTGTGTTGACAGCCGGCTAACGTAGCCTAGCTGCGTCAGTTCAGTGACTAAAGAGAAACCAAAGAGACTCACCCAGCTCAAGAAACGCGTGATCGTTTGTGGCTGCTTCACGAAACTAACCAGGTCAAAGGCACCGCCGGCCAACGAGGCCCCATAGGCGCCACTTTCCATTTTCTTTTTTGTTTTACAAACAAGTAACTTTGTGAACTGTTAACAGCTGCTCTTACTGTTGAGTCGGAGTTGGAGTTTCCTGAAACTTTGTTAAGACCGCCCCTTCCCTCGCCCGGACGAGGGGGGGGGACGAGGGGCCCCCATCATCATCATCATCTGTTGCTGGGCAAGTTTGTTGTCAAATGTTTGATATTTAATTGCGTAAAGTGGACCCATTGCGTAAAATGTTGCGTAAGAAAAAAATAGCAATTAAACTTTAGACGAATGACAGTTTTATGTATTTAACGGCTAAAACAAAGGCCTATTGGATTACAAGTAGACCCAACCCAACGTGGGCTACGTTTAATCCGTTATGCATTTTTATAATCAACTTAAAATTCTGAAATTGTAGCAAAAGCCGGCAGCAAAACACAACAGAAAACCCCCACAGCCTACAAAAACACTTCAAACTGGTTCACGTCACTATAATCGAAATGAAAAGCACCTGGGAACTCCCAGGTGAGGGTGTGGGGTTGATGACGTGTTGTGTGGCGCTCGTCTCCACGTGTAGGCCTTCATTTAAACTAGATTTAGGTTTTCACTGACATGTAAGTGAGGTAGTAGGCTATCAGTTCAGAAGAGTGGTGGTTATAGGGGGAACTTCTAACAAAACTCGGACATTGCATGCCTTCCTGGGTCCCCATTTAATCGAGATTGTGAAGTGAAAAATAGCCATAAATCTAGAATTTAAAAGGTGTCAATTTCGATGTCAATATTTTTCTGATGGATTTGGAATCCAAGTAAGTAAAGATTTTAAAGATCTGCCATATGAACATGACTCGTGGGGACTGATTTGCTTTAGAAAAATTAACAATGGGTCCTTGTTTTTGTACATAGTTTTGATTTAATTTTGCTGGTTTGATTGTTGTTTTATTTTATTAATAGTTTACTTTACTTTGCTTAGCCAGATAGGCCTATTGGTGCATTTTAGGTTGAGTGGGAAACTTAAGGAAATGTCAACTACTCAATAAGAAGTGAGCATTGCCACATCATAACAGTCTTTTGAAATGGCCTGTGCTATGGTGGAGTAGTGCCAAGTTTGTTGACATACGTAATGAGACTCTTCTTCATTCTTTTGATTCAACACAATTGATTGTAATGTGCTAATTTACTTGGTAGTATTGAGATTATTGATACATTGTAATCTAACCTGTAAATCAGGGTCAAGACGAGAATTAAAAATCACAAAATAACCTCCAAGCATTTGATTTCAAGAAACATTTAACAATGAATGAGCTGCCCCTTTGGCTGCACTCCACACCAAAACTGTAACGTCTTAAATGTAAAATATACGTATCCCTAATGTTAATTCCTCTCTAGTAACGATGAAGAGAATGGGCTAGCCTCGGTGTCTCAGTGCCAGGCCATCAGGGGCCCCGCAGAAGCTAAGCCCAAGAACCCAGTATCTCTGGAATTGGAGGTGCTTGGGAAACGCAGAGGTACCACCACTATGCATTCCTCAGTGGAACAGAAGTGTCCCCATATAAGTGTGCATAACCTCTTGTTTTGTTTTGTGTGTGTGTGTGTGTGTGTGTGTGTGTGTGTTGGCTATGTCTTGGAAGATGGTTGCACCTCGCAAAATAACCTCATTGGAAAGAACAGGGGTGGAGCTGCTCGAAGTCGCTACTCAGCTGCTACCTTAAAGATCCTATCCTCAATGCCCAGTCGCAATATTGGTGAGACAAAACTAAGATGTTCTTATTTAATGAGAAATAGCAGTTCTAAGAGCGCCATATAATGATCTGGACAGGTATTGTGCAGAATTCGTTTTTTATTAAATTGACTTTAGGAAAAGTTGAAAAGTAATTTCTGCATATTTATGCTATTTCAAATTACTTAATTCAAGAATGCAATTCAAAATCAACATTTCATTTAATGAACATTTAATTTAATTACTGCACACAGGAGAGAATACCGTGGCCTGTATTTGCGAGCGAGCGAAACACTCAGCTCAAAAATGCAGAAAACAGACCTCCTCTGGGCCGACAGTCTGCAGTGGATTTAACGAGGGCGGTGAGTTCAGAATCTTGATGCCCTCTTAAGGCAATAACTGTGTTACAATATAAAGAATTCCTTCAAAATCAATTTCTGTCCAATAAACTAACTTTAATCTCGCTAGGTGTTGAAAGATCAGTTTCCCTTTTCCCCCCCCTCAAGAAGTCACTTTTGGCAGCAAAAAGCTCTTGGGTGCTTTCAAAGTCCACAGGTAGTGGTAACTGTCCCTCTGAACGTGTGCTTTGCAAGAAAACGGAAGGATGCAGTTGGTGTCCAACCTGCGGACACTGCCGGTGGGTGAGCGCATGTGCACGCTGAAAGCCATGCCCCTGAACCTTACGCAGAAGATGGAGCTCAGGTACGGGTGGAATTGAAATCCTTAACCCCCCCCCAAAATCAATTAACCTTTTAACAAAAACAGTACGTTATTAGTGACTCAACCGCTCCCCACCGTTCCATTCTACAGGAAACTCACTGGAGACGTCGTCAGCAATTCGCCGGTTAACCGAGAACCTCCATGCTATAGAGCGCTCTACGTGTGCGTCGTGAGGGTGTGTAAAATCAACGGCCGACATTTGATAAGACGCAAGACGTGAGTCTTTACGTCATTTGCCATCAGTTGGGTGTCTCCTTGTGTATTCTGTGTTGTTCCCCCCCCCCCCC
>OMNO01042877.1:8565-27885 GCA_900303215.1 Trachyrincus scabrus
GTTGGGTGCTGCACACCTGTGGGGCATTCGCCAATCAGGCCCACAGGTTAAACCAGCCACCACCACTGCGTCTTGTATATCTATGTGTATCTATATGTACTATATATCTATGTACTGTAGATCTACAGTATATGTGCTGTATATCTATATGTACTGTAGATCTATATATACTGTATATCTATGCATACTGTATATATATATGTACTGTATATCTATGTACTGTAGATCTATATGTACTGTATATCTATATACTGTATATATGCATACTGTATATCTATATATACTGTATATATTCTGTATATCTATGTGTATGTCTATGTACTTATATCTATATGTATTGTATATCTATATGTACTGCATATCTATTTACTTACATCTATATGTACTGTACATAGCCGCGTAGTTATAGTTGAAAGTGGGGTGCAAGATTAGGTATTGACAAGCAAGGGGAGGTATGGAGGAGAGGTATGCATGGATGAATGTCCATTTCCCTTCTTCCTTCCTGAGTTTGTACTGTCACCACTTCATCCTAATGAAGGAGGGCAACATGCTTATGAATACACTGAAATGGTTTGAATGTATTATCTTAGACCACTAATGTAAAGAGAGGGAGACAGAGAGGTTTGAATGCATTAGGAAACTCATCGAGAGAGAGAGAATATGATCTGATATGAAGACTTAATGTCTGAATGTGTGTATTTATCCGACACGTTTGAGCTGACTGATAATTCCATGACCTGTAACTCTTGGGTGTCCTCCTGTACATCCCTGGCTTCTCGCCTCTACTGTCACATCATTATATATCAAGGAGGTCATCAAACTTATGAATTCACTGAACTGGTTTGAATAAATTATGTTAGACTATTCATGTAAAGAAAGGGAGAGAGGGGGGTTCTTACAGATATTTTAGCAAGGAAATGCCGAATATCCGGTCCCTTATTTACCCATGTTTTCACTCATCCCTGTTCAGTGTTCCCAAAAATGGCAAGTGGCATCAACTAGCTGCCCATTTACTCATATATATATATATATATATACATATATATGTCTGCTTTCTAATGATAGCAGCAACACAAAGCATTGATGATTCAGGCTTTCTGTTTTGTGGTAGAACGTTGGCTATTAAATCTGCTCAAATAAAATAAATGGATATCTTAAACCAGCAAACAGGAAAACGTAATGACAACATAAAATATTATTTTTAAACTTCGAATTGCAGTTCAAATGTACAGATAATGTCGACGTTTTAGCAAAAACGTAACACAGTGACTTTGGGCCTAGACAACTCCTCAGTATTCAAAGCCAGTACTCCATTGTGGCGTAGACCCAGTAGGATGGACTACACCATGTATTTTAAATGAACAAAAAGTGGAATGGGTGGTTGGAGGTGAAGTGAACCGGCAGGTTCATACAATGTTGCACATTACAAAATTAAGGCAAGGCGAGGAATCAGATGCTTATTAAAGTATTTTTAGATTAATATACTGCATATGTAACGACCAGATAGAAGTATTTTTTATCCAACCTAGCTCAAACGTTACTTAGTTTCATGATCAAAAAGTGGGGATGCAGCTGCTCCACCTGCTCCACCTGCTCCATTGCTTAGGCGCCAGTGGTACTGTATATCTATAAGTACTGTATATCTATATGTACGGTATATCTATATGTACTGTATATCTATGTGTACTGTATATCTATAAGTACTGTATATCTATATGTACTGTATATCTCACTCTTCTGTAGGACGAGGTCATCGCCGTGTCTGAGAAGGTGATCGTACGACTAGAGGAGCTGGTCCAGTGGACCGTGTGGGACCCCAAGGCCTGGAGCAGGGGCGTGAGGGTCGCCCACCCGAGGCCTGCTGGAGTCCACCGCGAGGGGGACAGGAGCTCTCAGAGGGACCCCCCCACCTGCCCGCGCCATCGGGACTCAACCCTCAACAGTGGGCTGAAGTTCAGAGACATCCTAAAGGAGAAGGCAGAGAGAGGTAAAATAATCCATGAGAAAACGAAACATAGAATCCATGAGAAAAGGGTTACATTTTGTGTGACACGTATTCGTCATTCGTCAAGAAACTATTGTAATACAACGATAATGGTAATAATCAATAGACAAAAGCATTCTATTCTGCTGTGCTGAGTGTAGGCACATTATAGGAGGATAGTAGAGAACAATCCCAGGAGTCTCACCTCAAGAACACACACGCACGCATGCACCCCCACAGACATACAGAATGGTGTCAATGTTACGCCAACGTCAGATATAAAAAATATGCCTGAATTCAAAATCCACACCCCTTTGACATGGAGGTAGAATTCCTGGTTGGCCTTCAGCCAATGGCTCCACGAACGCTAAAGGCCTATACATGCTCAGGCGACAGCAGCATGTAAGCAACACAACATCAACACGACATAGCGACATGGTTGCAGAGCTCTGTCATGTACATGTCCATCAAATCAAAGGTACGACTGCAGCGACGTCCACCTAGATGATGACAAGCGGGGTTGTGTGCGCAACCTCTCAGTTACAGGCTACAGCTAACCTAGCTAACCTAGCTTAGCTTTGATTCTAATAAACATTTAAATATTGTAATTGCTCTATTGAAATGTTTGTTACACTCCAATAGTATACAAAAATAGGTTGGTGACTTTTTATTTTGCGATCTATCATTTAGTTGATGATGATAAATCGCCCTCTAATACAGTGTTTCTCAAACCATGGGTCAGGACCCAGCACCACCATTATTAACTGTTTGATATGTGTGCCAAATACTCATGACCCATCAGACCACAGAATTGGACAGTGGATGCACACACGGTTCGGTACATACTACATTTCAACAGGTGTTTTTTGCAAGCATCTCTTTTAGTGTGTGTGGTTGGGTGGATAACTTCAGCCAGTAAATAAATGGCTGTAAAGGGAGCCATGGTGTGGAAAGGTTTGCAAAGCACTGCAGTAGAGAGCGCATTTCCTCATTTCAGCGTCGGCTCGTATAAGACGGTCGTATCGATGCAGCCATAGCATCAGTTTTGGCAGAAAAAGATATTATAACAGCAATAAAACACAGACATAAATGTGCACTGTTGGATTTTTATCAGAGGAAAAGATGTGAGCCGTGTTCGCTGTTCTTCCAACCGGATTCGGAAAGAGCTGTATTTATTAGCTTGCTCCGTTGGTGACGTTACGTTAATCTGATTGGCTGAATGTGTTGTCAGTCAAGGCATAGCTTCAAATCAACTGCTTGTGGCAAAAGGCCAGACTCTCTTGAGAAGGGGACTGAAAAGACCTCAGAAGATAGACTGGTAGAACCAGGCTAGAGTTGAACTGCACCATAGTAGTTCTTGTATGTTCGGCGCGATAAGGTACACAGTACTTTTCTCTCGGTTTTCCTATTTTTCAAAATGAAAATCTAATTTAATTTAATTTAATTAATTAATGAACCCCTAGCTCAGCAAAGTTATGTCCTGTTTTCCGCATTGGAACATATTTACAGAGCAGCAAATCCTCTGACAAATCATTTCCTCAATGTATCGCACATCGCTGTTGAGACAGTCCTTGTTGCTGTCAGTTGCCTCGTCAACTTGTAGAGCAAAGCTTTTATTCTTGATTTTTTTTCCCCTCACTACAATACATCACATTCTCCCTTCCATCCCATCTCCCTGCGCACCCCCTGCAGTACCCCTGCGCCTCCCACTTTGGGAACCACTGGTCTATAGTGTGATTGCCAGACTGCCATGGTGTTTTTGGAAAGGGTGCAATTAGCATGAAGCATTTGACTTCCCAGAGCAGCCCTGCACCAAAAAAAGACCAGGAATGACAAAAATTAAGTATGTATGAGACGAGATAGTCCTGAGTATGTATGAGATCCTGGCTCCAAGACGAGATAGTCCTGAGTATGTATGAGATCCTGGCTCCAAGACAAGATAGGACAATTGATAATGCAAGCATTGTCGTCACAAGCTGTTCCATGGAGCTACAGCTGTGGGAACACAATCAATAGTGTCAGTGGGACCCTGAATGCAATAATATTCATGGGAATTTGTTCATATATAGATAGAACATCTGAATTTGTCAGCTTAATATGTTGTGTTGTTAATATGTGTGTGTGTGTGTGTGTGTGTGTGTTTGTGTCTGATAGTGGTTCAATGTGGCGCAGCATTAGAACTGTTTAAAGAGAGACAGTCAGCCTTGTATTTATGAGTGTTTATTATACAGCCATAGATTGTTCTTTATGATGTTAATGAATTTCTTTTTAATGGCCGTGTTGGTTTGCCCTGTGCTGAGGCCGCTGGTTAGAGGCAGAGGTTGGTAGTCTAAGTGTCTCAATCTGCTGCTAAGCTAAAATCTCTCGTGCATGACTCTCTTTCTTTCTGTGTCTCTCTCTGTACATTTATGTACGTACTTAATACATACGTAATAAGATTTATATATATATATATTATATAAACAAATATTTCTATATAAATCAGTAATGCTTCAGATTTACATTTTGCACACCATGTGTGAACCATTATTATATCTCTTTTTTGAGCACACCCGTACACAAACACACACACACCCTATTGAACCGACGGTGCCAGCATTGTGTGTTTTCTTTTGAAAGTGTGAACAACGTTAGGGTTAGATGTGGGTTAGAAGCGTTAGTTGTTTCTATTGTGGAGAATAATAATAAAAGGAAAGATTACAGTGTCATTTACCATTTGAGATGCCATTTGCCATTCAGAGATGTCTGTGCATTTGTATATTCGTGTCTGCATGCTTTGTGTGTGTGTGTGTGTGTGTGTGTGTGAGGGACCGACCCCAGGATAAAAGGAACGCAGGCAGAATAAAAAAAAGGGGTTTATTTTATCCAAATGAATACAAAACAGGTAGGTAAACTAATAACAAAAACATAACCACGGTCAAAATAATATTTAAAGATGAATTAATGTGGCTCAACATAAAACATACTGACAGACGATTATAACTCGGAGGTCTGAAATTCTGACTTCCTACTCGCAAAAATCAAATAAAATTTGAAAGTCACCTCGGAGTTTCTAGTCGGAAACTCAGGTAGCATTTCTTCAAGCCTCAATGTCATTTCAACATGGCCACCCACATAGTATACGGTGAGAAAAAATATACATTTTATAAGATTGTATGAATTTAAAACACATTTGGCACATTTTGGATTTTCACAGACCAGTCAGCATACCAATACAGTATGGTTAAACCCATACAATTAAATGTTAATGTTGTTATTAGTACATTTGTAAGTATGTTAGCTAGCTAATATGTTACACAAAGTTCAGCATGAGCGTCCATGTTTTTCCGACTTTGTAGCTCGAATGCACGAATGCACGTAGGTCGGCGATGATGCGTTTCCCACTTCCAACTTCCCACCTCTGACCATAAACGAACGCAGCATATTTACTTAATGGGCTAAACTAAATGACACAGGAGGCAAACATCAATAATCTATTCATAATTTATAATTTATATAAGTTAAAATTATGAATATTATATATATATCATTATAATAATAATATGTATTTATTCTATTAATAATAACAACTATATTAAAGATACGTCTTTAAACATAATAGTCATTCCATTTCCCCCTACGAGTAAAATTAAATAGACTCTCCCAATTTGTCAAACAATCAGCCACACCTGTAGTTAAACACAGCAGCGGTAAACTTAATTCAAATAAAGATGAAGTTGAAGAAGTATGTTATGTGAAACCAAATGTGTTATCATTAAATGAACTAGTTTGTGTTCATGTGCATTATGTATGTTAAGTAAGTAAAAGATGAGTAAAAGTAAAACAACATGTGTGGCTGGAACCCCAGCCCTCACAATGTGTGTGTTCACATCCCTTAGGCCTTGTGCATGTACCGTTCCTTCTATATTTAACAGCTATTTCTTTGTCTAAGAAAGTTTGCTTTTGCATGTGTGTGTGTGTTCCTGCAGATGCTTTGAAACTATGTGTCATCTGGTGGGACACTAAATGCACTTTATTTAAGTATAGCCGAAAGAAAACAATCTTTTTTTTTCTTCATAGAAAAGCAGAAACAGAAATGGCTTGCCCCACTTATTAATATTCGCACCATTCCACTGAAGTCCAGCTCTGATGTGAGTGAGCCAAGGCCTGCAAGTGGTTCATCCGTTTCTACCAAGTGGCACAATCTTCGCCCACGTTTTATGTGACACTTTTACTAGAGGGTTCTTTGGGAGCAATCACTTCGCAGAGGGCCAGCTTGAGTTACGTGGGAGGCAATTACACAAAATCACCTTTCTTTCATTCTGCATTCTGTTCATAAGCAGCAGCATGTGTTCGGGTCTCATAATGCCACCCTGATTTTGTATTGGTGTAAAGTGTAATGTGGTGTTGAGTTGAAATAGCAGTTAAGAGTGTGTTCATCACTGCATCAAAGGGAGGTTAGTCATGATTTATCTCTTGGTAATATTCCATCACTGTTGCTAGAGGCAGAACTATGTGGAACAGTGTTTCAAATGAAGAAAGCAAAGCAGGTTTAATTTCACAGTCGACATATGACCTTTTTTTCTAAAGTACTATGGATGCCTGCGGAGGATTTAGGAAACCGCTTTCTGTTAAGCCCATATATTTAGTGCTGTATAGATGCAATAATGCATTTATAACACATGAATAATGCATTGCAAGAGTTGCTACTGAGCCTTTATAATGTTTCATGGCATTTCATGTCATGAATGTAGAATTATAATTAATTTTAAGGTCAGGTTTCAGAATGGGTGCTCATAATACCATTGTGCATGAAAGGTTATGTAGTGGAAGTGTGCCTTAGTGTAAACATACTAGTAAATAATCATTTTAATTTGCATGTCTTTCAGTATAACACCATTAGCACACAAAGGACGAGTAAAACTCTTGTTTACTCTGAAAAGATACACATCCGAATGAGGTCATTAGAATGTGGGTGGGGGGGCGGTTAGGGCTTGTGGGGGTCATTAGCTGGTGGTGGTGAATTGATGAAGGCAACTTTCCCCCACTTGTTGTCAACAGTATCATTGGATTTATAGATGGAAACCAATAAAAGGGATAGCTTTTGTGAGGGATATGAAGGACAGATAATAGATGAAGTACTGAAAAGTCCATGTGGACAACTTGTGAAAAACAAACTTTCTGTCAGCAAGATGATGATGACATGATTTCATTGGCATTTTTCTATGAATTGTATCTCCCTGTAATATGAACAGATAGAGCTGTCATCAAAATAAACATTTATCTTGCATATCCATCTGGAAGGATTTGTTTCCGCTCCGAAAATCATACAGGCCACCATTTACTACACTAATACATTTGCTGTAGGATAAAACTTGAACATGGATTCATGGATTAATGTACTTAATACCCATAATGCACCGTAAAATAAGTGTACAACTGCCACACTCCACACTTATTTCTGCACTATATTCCATGATGCATAGCGGTTTGAATTCTCATCATATTCATCCAGTAGAGATGGTCCGGCACATGGTCCGGCACATGGTCCGGAGTTCTTTATGCAAATGTGATGTCACAGGGTGACATCTAACACATGTTGGCTTGTTAATAATACACATCACGCCGATATTTGTTCCCTAAATAGTGTACTATATAGTGTATCTGTTTGGACAACAATGCGATGTTGTCCATCGGAGGTTCCTTGTGGTCACAGTTCTTGACGTTTGTGGTATTTGTTGCGTCTATATACAATGTGGTGGATATGAGATGTTAAACGTATACATATACATAGGTATACATTCTTTCATTCTTTAATGAGTATGCTCAATTATGCCAGACACAAATCATTTTCTTTGGAGTAAATTTTTTGTTGCATACATACAAAACTTTGATCTCTTTTTTTCTGTTCTGTTTTTTAATGATCTACTAACCTTGACTCTGCCAGCTCAGCAATCGGCAGGAAGTCTCTCAAGAGTGACTCCAGACAGGAAATGAACATTTTTACTGTCTCCCCATTAAGCTGAGCACACTAGGGTTTATTATTAGTTAACTTGGGCTGTATATTATTAGGACGCTGACACTAAAACTCTGCTTGACTTTATTCAATTAAACTGCTTTTATTTTTGGTTTGTTTGTCTCCCTTTGCTATGTTTGTTTTGCTTCTGTTCTGAAAGTAACAATCTATTTGCTTAATTTTCATAGACTTGTTTTGAAAGAGGGCCATGATTTAAAATGTTAACACAACAAGCTTCTCTTATTTCTGAAGATTGGCAATTGTCAAAAGCCTATATCACTCACCCATCTCATCCTATTTCAAAATGTTTGGGTTCTATCTCATGTTACAACTTACTGGATGAATCCTCACCCCTTAGCTCAAAACACACAAAACGAAATGCCCTACATTGTATAGTTAGTTGTTCTCCGTATGTTATTATTGTGTTCTCCATTTGATTTGCTTTTAATTTCTTTATCTGCATTACATGCAGATAGATGTGTATTATGTACGTATGATGTAATGTAGGCTTATGTAACAGACAGAAAGACAAATGAGGATCATATATGAAATTAATAAACTGAAATTGCAATATTGATTGATTTTAGAATTTTTACTCTTTTAAGGGGGTCAAAGGGTCGATCACAGTTCAAAACATCGGCAGATATTGTGTTTCATCTCTCCACAATGTATTTAGACATTGTCCATTTCTATGGTTTTAAGCACTGTTCAGAGCAAGACTTTTTGTGGATTATTGTCAAACATTGCTTGGCATTTTATCCATTTAGCCTTGATAATCATATACATTTCTCCCTTTCTCTCTTTCTGTGTGTGTTTCCATCTTAAGTGTATAATTATATCGTATGACCTTTATGAATGCGATTAAAACAGCGGGACATGGACAGTGTGTGCATATCATGCCATAAAGGAACCTGCATTAGACAGTACATAACCTCAATTGTTTATAATATAGCTGCAGTTCGGAGCAAATGCTAAGACTTGCTTGTAAAAATACAGTATGGATTAACTCAATGTGTATCTTGGTTTGGTTAGCTCCTACTGCTGGCTCCTTCTCCTGTTGCCTCGGGCATTTATTGATGCTGGCTTTTTATCAATGTTTTAGTTTTTGTTGCTAAGATCCAAGCTATGAAACGCTCACACACACACTAACGGCTCCACATATCACATGTAAACAAATTTCTTTAGCCTTTGTGCTGCAGTCCCCCGATCAATTGATATTGATCTACCGCCAGATGTAGCGTTTCCAGTTGGCTGGAGCCGGTTTTATATGACATGTGCACACTCACGCATGAACACACACACACACACACAGACACACACACACTTGGGAGCCTTACATATTAAGATTTATTGTCTGTTAAAAAAGAAATGTCATATGCGTGCACACACTCCCACTCTCTCAGACAGACACACACACACACACACACACACCATGCCTAATAACCGATGTCTAAGCAGGCCACTGATAAATCAGGGCTCCTTGCCTGCCTCTGCTGACTCAGCTATTTATCTTCATTTGCCCAAGCAGCTGCCCTCCACTGCCACTTCTTCCCTGGCCCCAATATTATGTATACAATATAAATATTATGCGTGGAGATTCTCCTTATGATGGGGAAAAGCATAAAGGTTTATATTGAAATAACTCCAGCTATGAGAGGAAGACATTGTTCCCAGCTGTCAAACCCCATATTCATTTATTGGTCACTTCTGGTTCCTTTTATTTTGTTTATTTCACTTTATCTGCTTTCTTTTAAACCTGAAGCTGCACGCACGCACGCACACGCACACACACACACACACACACACACACACACACCACACAGACACACACGCACACACAATGTCTGCATCACCATACAAAAAGACAAAGTGAAATGTTTGAACAACAACAACAACATATTGGATATTCAACAGATATTCACAATATCAACATCAAATGTTATGCTTGTAAAATGCTTTATGTCTATTTATTTGTAAACACCGAACATGCTCTTGTTGATATATTTGCGTGTATTTCCGGGTGCGTGTAACGTAAACATCTGACGTTTGGTGCATGTGCAGAATTATTCCCCCCCTGAAACTGCCCGAAACCTGGTTACGAATACATCGCAAATTATACCGGGTTAGGATCGGTTTACCTTGGGGGCGGGTAAGGGGAAGCAGGTTTCTGAAACCCGACTTCAGCTTACATGACTGTTTGGAAACTGGCGGAAACCGGGTTAGAAGAGGGTTTCCCCTCTGCATGTAAATGTACCAATTGAAACACCAAATGTAACCGGACCCTTAACAATATGCTGTTATACTCAGGTCCCTGGAGCCATGTGTCTTTTAGTCTCTTTTATGGTTTAAAAGAGAGTGAGTGCTGAGTGTTAGTCATGTAGTTTTACATTTTGATACACTGTATATAACGTTTCCTTTTTGCTTTTTGTGTGTGTGCAAGTGAGGGATGCTTACTGGGCCAAAGCATTTGGCCACAGCAGGTTGTTTGGCGTGCCACAGTGTTGGCCTCATGTAACATTCTGTGTGTTCCTTGCAGGGGTACTGTGATACCACTTGGCCAATGTAGAGAAAGTTTGTGTGTGTGTGTGTGTGTGTGTGTGCATGTGTGAGTGTGTGTTTCTGTTTCCATGTCATTGTGTGACATTAGATTGAAGTAGATTACTTGTTGGAAAATGGTATGGATGAGCCATCTTTGTCTAGCTGGCCTTCTCCTTGTATTTTGGTTAAGAAGCCAGATTCAACTTTCAGACCATGTACAGACTTCTGAAAAGTGAATGCTGTGACTAAACCTGATTCCTTTCCACTTCCTAGAATGGAAGATTGTTTAGATCAGGTTGGATCTGCTTGAATTTGTAAGCAAGTTTGACCTTCTGAAGGGATACTGGCAAGTTCCCTTGTCCAGAAGAGCCCAAGAGATTTGTGCATTCGTTACACCTTCCGGTCTGTACTCATACAAGGTAATGCCTTTTGGCTTACGTAACTCGCTAGCCACATTTCAGCCGTTAATGAATAGGGTGGTGTCCGGCCTGGAAGGCTGTGCAGTTTACTTGGATGATGTGGTGGTCTACAGCGAGACCTGGGAAGAGCATCTTGAGCAGGTTCTGGTGTTGTTTGACTGTTTGGTTTGGGCAAATGTATCCATCAATTTGGCAAAGTGTGAGTTTGCCAAAGCTACCGTTACTTACTTGGGGAAAGTCTTGGGGCAAGGTGAAATACGCCCCCTTAAAGGATAACTTTGGGATTTTTCAACCTCCAGGTAAAATGGTGGTAAAAATTTTACCATCATTTTGGGTCTAAGTGACTATTGCGGACAACAATTTTCAAAATTGGTCCAGTATTGAGTGAGAGCGCTTAGCCGGCAATTTCCCCTGCCACATGCCATCTAAGTGGCTTTTCAGGGCTCCTCCAACAGTAGGACTCAAGGAGTTGTTGATTAAACAGGTTTATTGCAGAGTTTGAGATAGTTTGAACAGGCCGAGCAGGTGGTACATGCTGACATGCTAGTGCTCCTCCTGAGTGTGTGTGCTCGTGGCTGGTTTAACCTGTGGGCCTGATTGGCCAATTAACCTGATTGGCCAATGCCCTCACCCAAAGTCTAATCAGTCTGACTCGGCTGCTAACAACACACACTCCACAGTCTGCAATGTAACCCATTGGGGCAATAGCGCCCCATCAGTGTACATCATGGAAAGGATCCCTACAGAGATATAACACTTTTTTTTCTTTAACTTTCGCTTCATCCTGTCTGTTTGTTATTGTGTCTAACCAAGTCTTGCTCAAGGAAAAGTCTCGCTCTGAAATTTCGCGAGAGCCTCATCCACATTGTCGAAATCAGCCAAATGTTCAGCCATGACTTTGAAAATCTTTTAGATAACACTGAGCTACGCTTTCTGTAGTCCAACACATCAAACTCTTGCCGGCACACCTCTCTCCAACTACCACTCACGTTTCCACCATTCTCTTCCGGCAACTCAACTCAACTTCTCCTTGAGCGAGACTTGGTTAGAAACAATAACAAACAGACCGGATCAAGCGAAATGTAAAGAGAGACAGGTGAGTTTCTTTTCTAAAAAGTTTAAGTCATACCAATATAATGACTCAGTTATTGAGAAGGAATCACTTGCATGTATTTGGGCACTACAACACTTTGATGTATATATTAGTGCGTGATGTGTATATTAGTGCGTGATGTGCATATTAGTGCGTGATGTGTATATTAGTGCGTGATGTGTATATTAGTTTGTTGCTCCATTGGTGGTGTACACAGATCACAACTCGTTAACATTCCTGTGGTCTCTTCAAAACCCAAATCAGCAGTTAATGCACTGGGTTCTCTTCTTACAACCGTATACCTTGGATATTCAGCATATCAAAGGTACTGAGAACATAGTGGCTGATGCCCTATCTCGTGCACCCTTGCCATAACTTATCTGTTCCATACTATTGTGCCTAAACTACAGGTTCAGGAGGGCCAGGAAGGAGTATGATGGTAGGACCGCTGCTTTAAGGGTTTTGTTGTTTGTTGGTTTGTGTATAAGGTATAAGGGTATAAGGGTTAGTGCGGTGTGTGTATATAGATTGTGTATCTCATAGCCTTACTAGAGGAGTAAGGGCCATGGGCGGTAAAGGATTACATGTTTGCTTGGGTTACTTATGTTTGAACTGTATTTTTCCATTGACGGGGTGGAACCCCATTCTTATGGCTGACTGTTCTGTTTTCTCTTTCTTTCTCGTACAGAAGACATGCAACATAGGTTGTTGGGTTGTTTTGGTATGTTTTGATTTAGGTTGATACATTCTACATCCACTTACACTACTTCCACATTCAACCATGAACTACACACACCACTGATACGACACACTCTCACATCTCATGCTGGCTTTATAAGTTATGTAATGTTAAATAAATGTCCAACCTAAGAGACATAATGTATTCTCCTCTCGCCTTCTTCCGCCATCTCTCCTGGTTCACTTTTTACTGCAATACTTAACTAGTAATACTTAACTGCAATACTTAACTAATAATACTTGACTAGTTAATATATATATATATATATATTAACTAGTCAAGTATTATTTTTACATGATGATACCTGTAAGCCATTGCAGGGATTTTATAATCATTGCACAACATAAAATCTGTTTCCAGAAGAACAGTACTAATATTATTTGTGTCCTCTAGGTGGGGTGCTGGTGCGGTCCTACCTGCAGTACTGCCGCTACCGCACCGTGCTCTCCCGCCTGCGGGGGGGGCGTCCCTACTCCCTCGTGCAGGAGCAGCTGCTCCTGGCACTGGGTGGGATAAGTTCCTCCTCTTTGTTCTCATCGTCGTCATCGGAAGAGGACTCACCGCGCGTGCTTTATTGCCGGGACACCTTCCAGCACCCCACACTGCGGAGCAACCAGAGCGTCTGCCACGACTTCGGTGAGTCTGCGCTTCCACTCAGGAAGTCTCACCAATCACACTTTAGATTAATAATCTAAAGTCTGAAAGCAGACTAGCTCAAATCTAGGCCAATGGGGGGGTTTCACTTTATTTCGCTTCATATTTGTTTCGAACAATCATGTTGCTGGGGGCGGGGATCTGTAAGCGCGTAATTGGCTAACAGCGAACACAAACTCGGCAAGCACTAGCAAACTTTTCCCGGTGGAAAGACAAGCTAAAACATCCTGTCCGTACACCAACGTTCTTCGAAAAAGTGTCTGTAAAGGTTTCAAAACAACACTGGCCACTGTAGAAATACACTTATTAAAATCCCCTTCTGAAAGCTTCATCCACTCACGCGAATGAGTTTCTCTTTGGTAGAAATCGAAACAGGAAACAAGGCATAACTCCGCCCCTTTAAATTTTTGGTTCCCGGCCCTGTGCCGTCTCCCCCCAGAAGTTCTGCTTTAGCATAGTAGGACTGCTGGATCCCAGGTTACGCCTCAGTTAGCAGAAACATTTTTGATACCAACATTATATTTATCTAGGGGAGCTTGACTGAGCCTTGCAATGCACGACAAAGAAAACAATACGGTCGTAATGAACACAAAAGAGAACAATACAAATACAATCAGTAAGTGGATATATGACAATGATAATAAAACAATCAATGAAAACAACAAAAAAGAGAGAGTGAGAGAAAGAGGGAGGGGTGAGACAGGGATGCAGGGAGACAGGGATGCAGCTTAAGCCCCACCCATTTCAACATCTATATCAATGAACTGGCGAGGACACTTGAAAGGTCTGCAGCACCTGGCACCACCCTGTTAGACACCAAGGTCAAGTGTCTACTGTTTGCAGATGAGTTGCTGCTCATGCCCCCAACCAGGGAAGGCCTACAGCAACACCTAGACCTCCTACACAGATCCTCCCAGACCTGGGCCTAGTCAGTGAACCTCAGCAAGTGTGGCAGTGAAGTCTGGGGTCCACTCACCTACCAGATTAAGGTTTCACATATGTTCTGTGACCCATTCAAAAGTGGCCCAGTTGAGAATCACTGGTCTAAACTACCATTTGCGTTGCATAGGAGTGTACGGACACTCATGTTACAACTAACAAAAAGTTCTTTATTTTGAGAGTGAATTGCCCCACGTTGCCCCATATGACTAGATTTGGATTATATATTTAATATTGTTGGTAACCGTGGTATAATGGCTTCAGTGATGCGGTTAGGTACGAGAATATTGCACTGGATCATTCAGTGGATTTTAATCCAATTACCTATTATACCTCACATACACACACACACACACACACACACTAGTAATCAAGCACTAGTATGACATCAGCCTACTTGTGTCGGAGCCACTATACCATACCACTCAGCAGCAATGTTACCGGAAATATATTTGGCAGCGAGGGAAGTTAAACATTCAAAGCAACCCAGGCTGTTTAAGTTAGTTAAACAAGGGTGGAATTTATTATAGAAATCCCAAAAGCTGAGCTCATAGAATGAAGTCATTGTTCGCATAAGACTGGAACCACACACTGGATTTATTACAAAGACAACAAAGTCAATTGTAACATCATATGTTGTAAGACAAACAAGAGGGGAGGAAATGGAAAGATGTGACATCCTCAGAGATGATTTAGTTGGTATAGATTGTTTTTTTCTTTATATTCTAGTAGTTACATTTAGCAGAAAGCTAGCGTTTTTCCTTATTCATTTTTAGTTTTTGGAAATGCTTGCAAAGAGACAGTTAGCAATCCCGCCTCTTGTAAACCCAGAACTGAGATGAGTTTTGAATTCAGGGAGTAGAAGAAGTGTAATAAATAAATGAAGAAGGAATATTCTTTGGAGTTTTCTGTCAATAAACAACAGTGTAGTCGAGATAAGAGATCGCTGAAATAACCATTAATAATCAATATTCACAGTAAGCTACTGTGTTTTAAACACAAAGGTAAGTTCAACTTTGGACTCAGTTGTTAGTTTGGGAAAGAGTTTAGCTAAATAAATATTGGCAATACAACTAGGAGTGAGAGTAAGAAAACAAATAATAGATATAATGCAGCCTTTTGGTTTCATACTGAGTGTAATATACGTACATGGCTGGAAAAATGTATCTTATTCTTGCCTCAAGATCTCTCTCTCACACACACACACACACACATTATTTATACATACCAATTTGCACGTTGAGTTGCACATTGTCACAAAACATGACAAAATATGTTCCAAATAGGGTCACATTCTAAATAGGAGAAGTTGCTTCCAGTATGAGAAGAGTTGTGGTTTTGAATGTAGGTATATTCTAGTCATCAGACAGCTGTTCTCTGTGTAATAGTACATCTTGAACTGTTCTTTCAAAACTGATATTTGGCAGATGTTTGGCAGATCTTACCTGACCAAACGACAAAGCTATTAACTGCAATTTCCAATGTCTCCTTCTTTTGACAGATTTACTCATTCAGAAAATTGTATTTTTAAAATATCTGATTAAAAATTTGTGAACATGTTGTGTGGACATTGTGTACACGTTGTGTATTTATATCATACCCAGCTGCATATCACAGCCTTATTCCTTTACACCTGCTTACTATGAATGTTTATTGCATAGAGCTTGAATGGAAAATGACATTCCATAAACGGCAATTAGAATTTTCAAATGTTATATAATGACGACAATATAGACAATATAGAATATTCAGGTGGAAACTTTCCTTGGGAAGTAATGGGAATTAACAGGAACTAACAGATATTAATGGAAATGAACAAGGGATATGTAAATATATAGTCATTATGTAAATACATGCATACATATCTTCATTTATTTTATTCCATCAATGCAACCAGGCAACAGCTCATTCAGAGGGATATGTTAATATACAGTTTATTTTATTCTATTCTTCATTTATTCTATTACTCCCAGCCGTATATGTATCTTGTGTCTTTTTGTTATTACTGTCTATTGCTTCTGTAACACCTGAATTTCCCTCACAGGATTAATACAGTTTTATCTTATCTTATATGAAATAATATTCCCTAAGCAGACATGCATACAAACATTTCCAGTTCAACAGTATTCATAACAGCTAGAATTACATTGTGTGTATTTTGTGTAATCTAATCTAAAAATTATCTTTAGATTATCAGTATAAACTGACTATTTCTATTTTAAAATAAAATACATATTTTGAAATATAAAAAAATATAAAAACATGAACATAAAACATATATTATCACAACACTGCATGGGAACTGGATAACTGTGGTGCTCCTGTTGGTTAGTATTTACAAAGAAAAATAATTGTTGGCATTTGAGTTTGTGTATGGAATAAGACGCACAAACCAGATTGCAATATCTTACAGATATTGGATTGTAACCCTCTACATCTGTGCTTTTGAACACAAATACATTCTATCACCCTGAAATAACGTACGTAGGCTGCGATCTGACATCATTTACAAACCACTATTTTGATGTCATATTGATGTCATACCAGCGCAACATAATTCCAGAGAGGCCTAGGGCATCTGGAATATTCCACTCCTAAATTACGTTCATTACCCGCTCATTACCTGGGCTTTAAAAGCCTCGTTGTTTTACCTTTCTGTGCTCACTCGTGACGTCTGGATCCCTGTGACCAAACTGTGTCGAGCATGCACAAAGTTCAGTACCGTTTGGACTTTCGTTGTGTCTCCTATGTTTTTTGGTGCAATGTTTTTGTGACCTATGTTTTGGATTACCCTGCCTTAAAGTAAAGAACTCTCTTGTCTCGTGTGCTCTCTAGTACCTTGTGGCAATTTACCTGGGATTCACATTGCTGTCAAACAGAATCATGCATGTTTTAGTAGCACATATGTCTCTGCCATTTGCCAAATTCAAAGCGAGACAAAAGGAGGAAATGTATGAAATTAATCGTAATCATTTAAAGACTTTGAAATAACTGCCGGATGTGTACCATGCATGGACTGAGGAGGGACAACATGGCACAGCATGCTTATGCAGAGTGGTGCAATAACGTGTCCTCACAGTTCCTCACAAACTCAGCTAGACTGCTCATTCACTACACAACATGACAACGCCCCCTCTACCCCACCCCCAAACCACATGCATCTCTACAATAAGATACACCACACATCAAACTTGTGAATTATTATGATTTTCAATGTGAACAGTCCTCTCCTTGTCTCAAAACAATATCAGTCTGCCAGAGAACAGTACACTTTGAAGACATTGGGGGACTTCACACGATCACATTTACTCACCATGTGGTCCAACTATTTCTCAATCATTATGGAACACACCAAACCATAACTAAACACGAGCCAAAGTAGTGACATGTGAATGTTCATTTCATTTCATTGTTCATTTCATAATTTCATCTTTATTCTTTTGCATTCTATGTTGACATCAACTCCATGTCTATTTGTTTATGCTGTGCTGTAACCTATACCATGGTATCACCTATGCTATAGGTTATAGCATAAGCTATAGCCATGGGCCATTCACTATGCTATTAAGATGGTCTCATAAGGTACACCACTTGGCTGAATATGTGCAGTCAACACAGTGTAGAGTGACATGAGAGCTACTCCTCATGTACCAGCTACTCCTCATGTACCGGCTACTCCTCATGTACCCTCTACTCCTCATGTGCCAGCTACTCCTCATGTACCAGCTACTCCTCATGTACCAACTCCTCCTCATGTACCAGCTACGCTCACATGTTTCACGCTGCTGTCCAATTCATCTGATAACTTTTAAGGTGAGAAATATGTATCTTATTGCCTGCTTTATTCAAATGACGCCTATTTAAAGAAAACTGTGAAGCGATTCGGGAGGATTACCACGATAAAAAGTCCACGATACGATATTTATCACGATATTAGAAAATGAAGAAAAATTATGACTTTTGACCTTTATTAAATGATAAATCAGAGGCACAGTTTTCCAGAACTCAAGGGTCCCTTCCCTCAGAACAGGTTTCAGTCGGTCTTCCTCAGAAAGTTCAATCATCTCCAACTCGGCCACCGCCTCGTCCGTGACTAGCGGGGCTTTCAAACAGTCAGTCTCAGCATTAAAAGGGTCGACGAGGAACATAATCTGTGACCTTTTCAGCTGTAGATCATGGAACCGGGTCGCAAAGTTTTCGTTTTCTGTTTGCTTTTTCAGGGTGGCACCGGTGGCTTGTCCACTTGCTTTTAGCAGAGAGGGAAAATGCGCTAATTCTCCCTTTTGAAGATGTGTCTTAAACAGTTTCAGTTTGTTCACAAACGCAAATACACTTTGCACTAGGTCAGGCAGCATTTTTAACTTTCCCTGCAGATCCAGGTTCAGTCTGTCCAGATGACACAGCATGTCGACCAAAAAGGCCAGATCCATAATCCACTTGGGGTCTGAGAGCTCGGGATAATCCTTGTCCTTCTCTTCCATGAACAGTTTCACAGCATCCAAAAGCTCAAAGAAGCGAGACAGCACTTTGCCTTTAGAAAGCCACCTCACAGTGCAGTGCAGCGGCAGGTCTCCTGGAAGCCCTTGGTCGAGTTCAGCGATGAGATTCTTAAATTGCCTGTGGTTAAGAGCATGCGTGCGGATGTAGTTTACGATTTCCATCACAGGCTTCATGACGTGGTCTAAATTCAGTGATTTAGACACAAGTTGCTCCCGGTGAATGATGCAGTGGAAATTCCAAAACTCGGGAAATGTGTTGTCAGCTTTGCACAGCCCCACAAGCCCGTTCACAGATCCGACCATAGATGGCGCTCCATCCGTGGCTATTGCAGTTAGTTTCTGTTTGGGCACATTTGCTTTCACAAATACATTTATCATTGTTTCTTTCACATCGATGCCACGGGTTCTGTCTTTTAATGGCACAATATCAAGGAGTTCTTCTTTTATAACACAATCGTTT
>OMNO01042883.1:0-13274 GCA_900303215.1 Trachyrincus scabrus
GATGTCAAATGAAATGTACTTTTTTTTTGTAGCTTTTAAATATTGTCTTATAGTGGACTTTAGGTGCCTTTTCTCAGCGTAAAATAAAATACAAATAAATGCGTGTATAAACATAATTCTTCTTGTCCATCACATCTTTCAGTAGCATGACTGTAATCAGTGCTGGTTTACCGCAGAGTAAATGAAATGCCTGTCTGGCAGTATGAGTACCAGGCTCTGTGCTAAGCAATGAAGCCGACAGCTCCAGACACGGCTAAACACAGCTTTTACAAATGTAGTAGAGAGCACTATTTCCAATGGCTTACACCACGAAGCGTCTCGTATGATTTAAAATGGCTTGTTGGAAACCAAGGTCCGACTGTCCTGTATGTTTGTATATAGTGCTTTGACGAGTGCACGTGTTTTACAGTGAATTTGTGATATCCTATGTCAAAGTGTTTGTAATTCAGGAAAAGAGATAATGAAGGTTTACATTGTAATAATGTTGCTGATGCAGAGCATCAGCTGAATGTAGTTTAGGTAGAAGTGAAAAGCTCTGGCTTTCCCACAGCTCTTAAATGCAGCGCTGTCAGCTGCAGGTTAGGCCTATATGGGGATGAGATCTGCAAAGTCATGCATGCTTGTGCATTGTTGCCGTGGGACATGGGAGTTTATCACATGTGCTTTTGTGTGTGTGTGTGTGTGTGTGTGTGTGTGTGTGTGTGTGTGTGTGTGTGTGTGTGTGTACATGCACATGCACATGTGCAAAGAGGCTTCAGTAAGTTAACACAGTGGTGTAACATTCACCAGCTAACTGGTAAAGCGCTTTGTCTCTGTCTTCTTTAGCCTTTGGTCTGCATTTACAAATGTGTTTCCTCTTTATTTGTGTAATGCATTGTAAGCAAATGCATTGTTAATTAAATCGAGACATTCCCATTTAACTAACCAGAATTTACTAATGAACACTGTTCTGCACAAAATATCCTACCCTTTATAAATGTACGATTATATTAATTTGTGGTGTGCCATAAAGTCAAAGATGCAACGGGGTATTTGTCTTTGTATTTAATTTAAATACCATGTTGGAGTTTTACTAATCCACTATGTCAAAGCAACACAGTTTAACCCAAAATACAAGCTGAGGCGCGCACCTTGCGGTCCGGGTCCGTACACCGCGGCGCGCACAGACGTGCACGGCAGTGTGCACGTCGTAGCCGGTGCACCGCGGCGCGCACGCAGCAATCCGTGTATCGGCGCGCGAAACAAGAATCAGGAGGAATGATGAGGACGGGACTGAAGTAAGTTTTTTTTAAATGATACCGATGATCTTATTCTGATTTCGATTTGACTCAAACATTATTGACTCCTGTAGATGGACGTCAGAAAAATACTTTGGACGTAGCAGAGACAGGGAAGCAGTAAGGAGAGATGAGACTGAGGCTGTAGTTGGTGATAAACCAGCTAGCTAGCTAACCTACTTGCAGGCAGTGTTGTGCATGAACGCGTTAAAAGAGCGGCGTTCATTGAACGTGCTCATATTTCTGGTGAACGGTTAACGACGCTCACGCACTGCTTACGGCACCCGAGGATTTACTGCAACCGCAACCGACATGGCAGCATGGCTAGTGAAACAACCGGCTGCAATTCAAACACCGCAGCAACCACTACTGCTGAAGCCAGTTCATATGAATATTTGAAAGACTTTTACGAACAAATGGAAAAAAAACTCACGTTTTTATGCAAATCGTGCCCGCCGGGTCTGAAGAAGTAAGTGCGAAAGTCAGCCACATCGACAACGAGTTTTAAACGACACGAAGCATCCGACCAGTCTTGTGAAATATTTGCGAGTGAATGATGATCATCAGAGCCTGTACCAGCTCGCTTGGAAGCATATCAATGAACGGCTGCATAATTTGGTTCATGCAGGCTAAATAAAATGTCCATTGCATCTACAGTATACCTTCACTGCACCGCTTTTTTCTTTTCTTTTTTTCACTTTCTGCATAATATGACATTGTTTAAGTGGCAAAACATATACTCACATTGTTTTTTCTTGGCTTTTAAAAGTAATCTTGATTCTATAGTGGTATACATTAATTTAGTTTGGGAAGTGGGCAGTGGCAATGATTGGGGGCAGGGGGTGGATGGGTAGCAGGAGGTTCTACTGAAAAACAATAGAATAGAATTTCAAAAAAAGCGTAAGAAATGAACGTGAACTAGTTAATTTATTGGGACTGTGAACTTAGTTCAAAATTCAAAATTGTGAACTATGAACGTGAGCTAGTTCATTTTAATCTGTGTGAACTGAACTTTGAGCTAGCTCTTGTGACGTGTGAACTTGCACAACACTGCTTGCAGGTCTGGCAAATGTAGAAGCCTGAATGATCTAACTATAAAGGCAGGAATCTCTGTGTCTTCAGGCCTGTTAATCCTGGATCAGACAGCTGTCTCTGTGAGGAGCACCTCAGAGGTCTGGCAGATCATTACAGTGTTGGAGGAGGTTTTAGTGGCCAAAAACTATCTGGCCTGCAAAAAGGAAAGCCTTCCAATTAAAGATATGCAATGTGTTTTCAACTTGCTGGATAAAGTCATGTTCCCAACCTTGACACAGGTCATTCAGATCTCTCTCACAATCCCAGGTAACGGCTGCAGTTGTGAACAGTCATTCAGTGTGCTGAGACGGCTCCACACTTGGCTGAGGTGCACAATGGGACAAGACAGGCTTCACCATCTTGCTGTTTTATCAGTTGAGAAGGAAGAACTTTGTAAGTTGAGTCACAGTCAAGTGATTGACCACTTTGCCAAAAAACTAGACGGTACAGTTTAATGGTCAAAAAATGAACCAACCCGTGTTGGACATGAGAGGCACTCTCAAACTGTTGGGGAATACTGTGTTTAATTTTAGATTATATATTTATATTACTTTATTTGAAATGGTTGACTCAAGAAATTATTGTTTGAAATGTTCTTTGTTCTGAAATTGTTTTTTATTAAATTTTGTTATTGTGGAATGCTGAAGAATGCAAATTTGCAATAGTTTAATGACTTGAGTCAGGTTTTGTTATTTGCATATGCAGGGTATGCATATGTATGCAGCCTGCATGAATATTTTATGCCTAAAAACATGAGAATGTTCATAATGTATGTTGAAATAAATATTTTATAAAGATTAATATCTCTACATTTTTACCTTTACCAGTAGTAGTTGTTTCAGTTTCAGCAAGAGCAGTATGGCAGTGGCAGTAATAGTGGGCTAAGCAAGGGAAGTTCATATAGCACATTGTATAGCTCATGTTATACACGCAGCAGGCATTCAAGAAAAAAGAGTTGCGTAATAGGGGGCCTGTGCCCCAGTAGAGCTATATGTCTAGCAACACCCCTGGGCCTACATGAGACAAACACCTTTAGATCAAATTAGTAAAATATTTATATAACACGTTTAGAAGATAAACAACTCAACTATTAACATTCAATTATAATTACATAAATTATATAATAATTTTAATATTTTAAAATGAAATGCAGCCCAAAGGGAAATAAGGGTCTTTTTTAAGGCTATTTCTTAACTTTTAACTCGACTTAAACTATTATTTCTTTATCCAACATGCATTTCATTTAATATGAAATATCAATTTTATTTTACAGACATCGAATGGCATTTCCATCAAATACAGTTCTGTTGATCAGTTGTGATCTGCGTTGCATGTTGCTTATTGGTTGTTTAGACAAAATGTGAGACAAAATACATACAAAAAATACAAACAAAAATTCAATTGTGAACAGTTAAAATATATATATGTATTAAAAGTATATGTGCAAAGTATTACACAAATTAATTTGTTTTCAAAAGTTTGCCACTCGATTTGGGATTTTCATTGGTTTCTAAACGCGGATGGGCAGATGACGTAGCGCCTGGGGAGGAGGGGGGGTACGTTTGTAGATTTCTGTACAGAGTGTTCACTTCGCCTCACTCAGCAGACCTCCTGCATCAAGTGAACACGCTCCACGAACTGAACCGAACAAACATGTTCTGCAGGCGGGCATGGCAGAGATTTGGACCCTTGACGCGAAGGGCAGCCAATCCATCAATAAGAAACGGTGAGTTATGGTCACTCGCTGTTGAATGTGATTGGTTAATTAAGGAGCATCGTAGATAGAAATGGGCAATTGAACCACGCATGTTGCTATTAAAGAGCTATTAAAAATGGCAAATGTCATTAACATTTTGACGATATTTTTGAAGTAGACCATTTTGCAAACGTTTTCACTGCTTTACGTGTTAAAAGTGATAGTGTATGCCTGCAGCTGAAATAAGATGTTTAGAAGTGGAGCTTCGCACGAGGAGGTGTGTCCTCCTCGTGGCTTTGGGAACACTCCGTTCTGCACAATTTTTTACCAACGCCTTCATCAGAGTTCAGTTATATCATTGACACTTTTTCTAACTGGCTTCGCATGAATTCAATAATATAATTAGGCCTACGTTTCTGACTAATGGGTCTAATTACCGGTTTTATTAAGCGTGTGCCTATACAATATAGGCCTAATGCAAAATAGTGGTAGGCTTAGTCTATAGACGATTACAAGTGAGAATCAATGGTGTATTTTAACATGCATTCATAAGTTATAGATTATGGGCACAGTATGTCCACCTATTACATAACGCACAGACAAACGACCGTTTCTAGCCAATCCCAGCCCAGCTGTACTGTGGCTCTGACCTTGCCTTTCCGTCATTGCTCCTGCCAAAACAGTTTTACCTACAGGTGTTTTCATGTACACACCTTGTATTGCATAATTGTATGCCTACTGTTGACGGGTGATTTAATTAGCGCATATTGTATTGCACGTATTGACTGATGACTATCAAATGTGCACATACTTGGATGCGCGGGCGACCATTTTGGCAGCTGCGTGTTTATGTTGTTGGCTGACAAGCATGTCAATGTTTTTTTGCCGGCTTTAACCTTGTCTCGGGGATTAGCTAATTACCTTTTTATAAATACTCTGTAGTCCTCCTTGGCCTTGGCCATGTCAACACAGCTGTCACGGGCATCAGCAGAGATAATGCACCGAGTGGTTTTTCTACGTGGTTTACTCAGCATCCATGATGGATCATTCTTTGCATTCTTGGTGGCAGAGAAAGAGGAGGCGCTTCACTGCACTATACATTGTGTCCCGTCATCTATGTTCTGTGAATGTGAGGCATAAAAACAATACGTGTGCGTGTGTTTGATCTTAAGAGATTATACCATGGCGTGGGTATATTTATGGCCTCCTCGCCATGCACCACTGGCAATCGGCTAAATCTGTTGACTCGCAACACAACACGCACACACACTACCATGGTGGCCATCATAGGTCACCGGAAGTGACTCCCATACACTCTTGCCTTGACACGGTGCATGTTCCTGGAGGGTGGCATGATATATGTCTAGTGTGGGAGTTGAGTTAGTTTACAACCAATGGAAGTCTAGCCCTACTACTAATTGAATATCATGTGTTTTTAGACATGTGTCCAAGATCTCAAAGCAGGAAGTATGCGTGTTTGTGTTTCTGTGTGTTTACGTGGAGGGAGGACATAATTGGATGGATGAATCTGTGTTTAGCTTGGCCACTTGCAAATCTTTAGATCTCCTGTGTGACAAACGGGAGAGCGGAGTAGTGTAAGTGGATTAAGGGTGGATTTTTATTTTTATTTTGTGCCCCTGGCCAGACTTCATTATGGGACACGTTTCTGTTTATCTATAAATCAAACATCACATACTTTTACTTTGAATTCCAAAATACTGAAATGTACAGGTCACCATCTTGGAAGAACCAATTTATGAATGGTGCAATCCATTTTGTTCCATTTGAATCCACTATTCATACTTGGAAGCGCAGATTATGTGTGGGAATGCTAATCTGAGTAATGTGTTGGCATGCTAAATATCTAACTTGTGGTCTTGTATCTCCTCTCAGTGGCTCCAGAGCGACACATGTCCTATGGCATCCCTGGGTCGAACAACATGACTTACTTTGTCCTGTGTGGAGGTGGCCTCACAGCCGCAATGGTCTATGTAAGTATCAAAACATTTGTCTTGTAATACTCTTCTAGTTGGAGTGTCTTGTGTCTAGGTTTCAGTCCATTCTCCGTACGTTTGTACGAAGAGAAATTTGTATAAAGGTTCATCCTGGATGAGGTTTTCCACAATTACCAGAAGAGTTGCTTGTTGTGTTTTTGTTAAGTCAATCTAGCTTTATTTTCTTTACACCCAAGCATGTCTCGCTTGCAGTA
Organism: Trachyrincus scabrus; assembly: GCA_900303215.1. Lineage (NCBI taxonomy): Eukaryota > Metazoa > Chordata > Actinopteri > Gadiformes > Macrouridae > Trachyrincus > Trachyrincus scabrus. The sequence goes on from OMNO01042883.1 coordinate 6,257, forward strand.
AACGGCGTGTTGCTCTGAGCAGGACTGGACCGACATGAGCAGTTGATGATGTCTCTCTACAGCTTTTTGTTAGAGAGACTCCCCGGTTTGGTCGTGAAGCAAACATTAGAACAGTTCTTGGAGAAGTGTTAATTGTGGTTCCCAAAGGCTGTCTCCTTTTTTAAAATTTAAATGTTTTCATATGGTTATCTTCTGTCTGGTTAAAGCCACTCTTGTAAACACAGCAACATCAGTGTTGGACCGAAATGAAAAGGCATTCTGAAAGGGCATCGTATTTGAAACAATGTAAATATGTATATAAAGACAAACATATTATTGCATGGTGGTGACGACGATCATTTTGGCGTTTGCTTGTACGTGACATGTTAATAATCTTCCACATACCTGTGCCCTGAACAGGCCTACAAGACTGTCAGTGGAGACAGTGAGAGGTACGACGACAGAATTATCGACATGAGCGCCACCAAACAAGGTGAGTGAACTGATTGTCAGCCATGTCTTTGTCGCTATCATTGTTAATGGTTTTATTGAATAAAGAAAGGTAAGCTTTTGTTTGTTCTCTTGACTAAATTTGACAGAACATTTGAGGCACTTGAATAAAATACTCAGAATTGTATAGAAATTGAACACAAAACCCCAAGGCAGTCAAAAGGGGTATCTCTCTTCCATATTGGCTCTACATGCTGCAGGAACCTTGTGGTCAGGCAGAACAATAGCCTCTTATCAGAGATGCGTGTATGACTCAATGGAATTAAGGGGTTTTCTAACATTTCAAATAAAGAAATGTATGGGTGAAAAGAATCTCCTAAAAATATGAGTCCACTGAAGTGCACACTGCTCGCGCTTTGGCAGGTTAAACCGGCCACATACCGAGCTTGCTAGAATGGGCACTTTGAATAGATTAGTCTGGCCTGTCCGATCTGTTTTCAATCAGCGATGGGTTTGTCAATGGAGGCAGTCTGGGGCCTGAGAGAGACTGGCTGCGTGCCTAGACAAGCCAAGTAGTTGTGTGGTTCAAGCTTTCACGCTCTCCATCGCTGGGAGACTGCCGGAATTGGTGAAATAGAGCTGAAATCCTTGTACCCTACAGAGTTTGGCAGTATTTTGTCATGGTGTTAAACTGGCAGATAATTTAACTTTCCACCTAAGTTAAATTATGGTATACCTTCAAGGTATTTTTTGTGACAAACTAAAAGAGATGGTATGCAACTGTCAAATTAGTTGTATACTGCAATTTGATTTTAATTATCAACCGTCTCGAGCTATAAACTTGGATTGGATGTTTTTTGATCCCAGTAACATTCAGGTCAGACCAGAGTTTAAGCTTGTGGTTCACTTTAATTGATGACTTCAGTGTAACAGGATGATGATGTTAAATGATATAGTTAAACAAACTGCCTTCACTTTCAAGCATTTTCATTACTTTGGCCCCTAAATTATTATCATCCCTGCTGCTTATTTTGGGTTGGGTCAAGGCAAATTAGCTTACATTAAGCTTGTAAGGTTACAATTTGAACTATCCAAGTCTCTCAAGTTGGTAATGATCTGTCGAGGCTAAGTATTTGAGAGGATTATCATTTGACCTCAGTATTTGATCCTTGTCACCTGTAGCCGATTAGTGTGCATGGTGACTGACAGCGACATGTTGATTTATATCAATTCTAAAGCTAACCCTCCAGAGGCTAGCCACGTGTTGCAGATGCTAAAGTACTTGGGCTATTGTCAGTACCACATTCACAAATGTGTTAGTGGGACCTACAATTGCTGCTCTGAATATGATATATAAAGTTCTGATTTGCCTTTGCTTACTGGTGTAAAGTGCTGTAATTTAGTGTGCCAAATAGTTGGGCTAGTGCCTCTAAAGTTAGCAAAATGGCTTCATTAGAAATGTCATGTCTCTCAGATTATAGACCGACATCTATTGTAATTTCTATTGACTAACAAAAATATATTTTTGTAAAAATATGTTATTTACATTAAACCTAGTCTAGTTTTGATGGATCAATATTGATAACAAATTCAGAAGGGTCACTTTCTGAACCTGGAGGTTCCTCCTCATCTTACCACTTTATCTTCCCCCTTTGCCAGCAGCTCCAGAAGCTGAGCCGGCACCGGTGGCTTCAGTAGAGGTCGTGGCCATCCAGGCTGAACCTGCAGCAGTGGAGGAGGAGGCGGTGCCTGCTGTCGCCGAGGAGATACCTGTAGAAACCCCTGAGGAACTCCAAGCCGAGGCTCCAGCGGTGGAAGCGGTGTCGGAGACTTCTGCAGAACCGGCGCTGGAGGTCATTCCTGAGGAGGCCATTCCTCAAGAAGCTGTTGTTGAAGCAGTTCCAGAGGAGTCCGTCGTCGTGTCTGCTGAAGTACCGGAGGCCACGGTGGAAGACGCCACTGACCCTGCCGTCACAGAAGAGGGTGAATCGGTTACTGTGGAGACCATTGCAGAGGAAGCTCCCGTGGCAGTGGAGGAGGAGGCCGCACTGGCAGAGGTCCCCCCAGCTGAGAGTGAGGGTACAGTAGTGGTAGAAGAGGACATCCCTAGCCCAGCTGAGTGTGCCCCCGAGGCCCAAGCTCCAGTTGCTGCTATTGCTGTAGCAGCCTAAAGCTTTGGCCTCTTCCAGCTTCCAGTGAAGCAGTAGTACTGTAGGTAGCTGTGCTGTGTTTTCCTTAACTCTGTGCCCAACAAAGTGGACTGGAGGGAAAATCCCAAGGGTAAGAGGCAATTGTAGTAACACCAGTGGAACTTGCTGAACCTGCTGAGATTTTGCCAGTCTGGCAAAAGGCCATTAAAATGCCTCATTCTTGACTATCTTTTAAAAAGATGTTTCAAGTTCCTGTTTCAAGTGATTTAAGTCTTTATTCGGGTGCCTTATTGCCTTATTCGGGTCCAAGCTCAAAGTGCTAGAACCCCTGTTGTTGTTGTTGTTGTTGTTGTTGTTGTGAGGCAATAGGAGACAACCCAAAGACCAGTTCCTGGTGTTAATCTGAACTGGTACACTGATGGGATAGACCAAAGCTTCATTTTAGGTTATATTTCATTGTTCATAACAGTGTAATCCAATTCATGTTCTACTCGCAATGGTTCCAACTTCTGACATAATTGTTCTGTTTTAATATAAATGGCCTTTCTCGAATGACTAGTTGCACGCACGCACAATTTGTCTCAACCATATGGATACGGCTGTTAATTTCATACATCACCCTACATTAAATCATTACCGCTCGTTCTCAATCTTCCTCATAGCATTTTTGTACTTTGTAACTTTTAAATACTAACTCAATAAATAATAAGGAAGGAGTTATTCAATAAAGAGTTGCAAATCATGTTTGTCTAACATTGCATTTGTTCTACATTGGTTTGTAATGCTCCAGTCTGATTGTTAAAAGACCAGGTTGATGTTTTCAAAGGAGGTCTTTTGAAAACACCTGGGATGCGCTTTTAAGGTGACAATATTTCAGTAAACGATACCATTTGAATTCTTCTAAACCGTAATTAAATATATGTATTCTACTGCTGGATTTTGGTTCTTTCTGTGTGCCTCTAATGCCATAAGCATTTGTTGTGCCACAACACACAGCACAATTGGCGGTACTATTCAGAGCCCACCATGTTTTTGTCAGTGCAGTGCATTAAGCCATTGTTTCTCTTGTTTCCTTACTAATTTTGTCACATACAAAAAAGACATTAAGCCACCAACTATTTCCTGTTGCATAAACGGACACTGTGTGAGGTCAAATGTGTATAATTACAGCGTTGCGTTTTAAAAATCCCAAAATGCAGTCTTTGTGCTTTGAGGGCTATTTCAGAATGGCTTCATATTCATCTCAAATGCGTGGCTTTCCACTACCTTTACCTACCACTGTTTTTACTCTACCACTACCTTTCCATTTCCCCAGAGTCTCTTACAGATCTTCTAACTGCTGTGAAGGTCTTGGTCAGTTCTACAGTGGAGATTGCGGCAGCTTCTGTGGGTGAGAAGAGCATTGTGGATGCTATCCGGCAAATGGAAGAAAATGTTACGGTCCTACAAGTGTTGGAACCCCTGGTGGAAGTCCTAGCAGAACATAAGGAAGAAATGAATGCTGAGGCTGATGGAGAGGCTGCTCCTGATGTTGAGATGCCTGCCGATGCAACTGCTGACTCGGGAGATACAGAAACTCCTTCTCCAGAGGTGGCACCAGCTCACTCTGTAGGTGAGGAGGAAGCTACAGCTCCTGTGGTGGAGGAGGTTGCAGTTGGAGAGTCTGAAGTCCCTTTGGAGAACCCTGCCATTGAGGAAGCCGCTCCATTGGAGGAGGAGTCGGAGCCTGAAGAGGCAGCTGCTGAGGAGGCTCCGGTCATTGTAGAATCCATTCAGGTGGAGGAGGGAACTCTGGTTGAGAATGCCGCTCATGCAAATGAAGCTTCAGCAGTTTCCGAAGCAGAGGCACCCAGGGAGGTGGAGGCCGACGAGACAGGATCAGTGCCAGAGGAGGCTGCACCGATCGTGGAGACAGGCCACCTGGCAGCAGCAGACTCTAATGGATCAGATGTGGAGATTCTCCCAGCTTTTGAGCCACAGTCGACATCAGAGGCACCAGTGAATGATGCAGAATATTGTAGCTCCTGCCATGCTTCGGACAACGCAGAAGAGGGAGTGGCGCCACCTGCTGAGTTTGAAGCAGAAGTGCAGACAGGGGTCCAGGGTGTCAGTGAGGGATCCATGGAATTAGCAGAAGAAGCAAAGGAGGAAGTGTCTCCTGTGGAAGGACAACGTGAGATAAACACACATGTTACACACATGGGTTTCTGTGATGTACACAAATGTAATGGGTATATGCAAAGCCATTTAAATGATGGTGTAAGCATTCTTTGTAGTAGGTATTTTAGACATCTTCATATACGTCCTGATATATTCACATTCAGAAACAAGCTGAAAGTCATTGTCAAACCTCCTCAATCACATTATAAATGTAACTTCTCCAGATTTGGGCCCTGACAACATCTGTTGTATTTCTGCCTATGTCAGAGTCACAAGGGTCTGTCTGGACTGTAAAAGGCTGCTCATTGATGTAATAGTACAGTTGTAAAGGTAAAGAGTTGCAAAGTCACATAAAAAAACAAGATGTTTGTAGTACTCAAGTAGAGATAGTAGAATGGACATCAGTGTATGTGCATCTTTGCTGTTTGTCACATTTTAAACCTTTCAGGGGGACAAAGAAATTGTACTTGAAAAGCTTCAAGCATGAATTAACGAGAGTGGAAAACTGTACTGATGTCTTACAAATTCACATTATATTCTAAAATCTAACATTGCGGCTTCATTGATATAATTGATTATCCCACCAATCCTTTGTGTTGTGTTTTTCAGTGGCCGGGAGTTTGTCCGTGGTGACAGCCGAGTCATGAGAACATGGCGGCACGATGTGCCTTCCGGAATGTTCCTCTGTCCACGGGTCAAGCTGGGTTGAACAAACGGAGATGTGTTTTTTAGATATGCAGTTTAATGTTGATTCTTATGTTCTATTCCTTACTGTTGCTGTCCCTGTTGTATTGAAAGGAGGGCATCTGGTTATGGTTGTACTACATCTTTGCATCAACATGTTCATACAGGTGCCACTGTTGCTAGCTTTTTGTGATTCATGTTGTTTTTTCAGAAGTAGATGGTAGTGTCATTAGGTTCATTGGTGAAAATGTAAAATTTCTATTCAGATTTCAATAGAAATTGAAGGTTATTTATTTCTATATTTGGATAATATATATATACAAATATGTATGGATTTGTTTTCCATAATATTACAATGTGCAATGTGTCTATAATAGTTTGGAGGTCACATATATTTATTATAAGTAGTTGAATAGGCCTATTAAATGTAAATTATTAATCTGAACTTCATTGCTAATGCAATGTCATCTTAACTTTGAATGTATGGATTGAGGTCAAGCCTATGTACATTTTAGTTTTGTTTTGGGAAGGTTGAATAAACAATACCATTGCAAAATGTATTGAGAGTGAGATAGTATAAAGTTAACTATTTAGTTGTTTATCCCGATGACAATGTCAAAGGGATAAATGTAGAATCAGATGTTATTTGACGGCCTCTGGTTTATGAAGCCTACCTGTTTGCTGGGTCGGCAGACATGATTGGAATAAAATGAATGGTTAAGGACACATGGAGGTACGGATAAGGATTTGCATTGTAGATGCATATGTCGTTTTCAATTGGTGGACAAACAATTAGGCAAAAAAGTAGGCAAAACTCGTCCATGGTATGAACATAGGACAACAGGATTCAATTCTGAAAATATGGCAGCAAAATATATGATACAAAAGTCGAATACAATATAGGCCTACCAGAGGGGTGTGTATTACAAAGATGTTTTAATGAACTGTGCGTCGTGACGTCACGACTGTCATTCTTCGGACCAGGCGTGTGAAGCTAACTGACAACCGGCTGTGACCTGGAGGATCGATCTTTATTACAAGCGGACCAACTCCCCTGCTTCAAACGTGCATATTTCATCGGTTCGGGAATTAACAATACCGTTCCAACAATAACTTAACTCTTCGGTATTATAAAGTAATTCTAGGGAACTTTCGAGGCTATGTTGTGGGCTTGAAAACAGAGAGAGACCCCGTTGGTGTTTAAGATAGCTACGGTTAGCTTCGTGGCTCGCTGCTTGACAGCTCCAGGATGCTACACGCGACAACCTAACGAAAAGTTACACATTCAGCACTAAGAGTAAAGGGATCTTCAACATCCAGCACTAAGAGTAAAGGGATCTTCAACATTCAGCACTAAGAGTAAAGGGATCTTCAACATCCAGCACTAAGAGTAAAGGGATCTTCAACATTCAGCACGAAGAGTAAAGGGATCTTCAACATTCAGCACGAAGAGTAAAGGGATCTTCAAGGTAAAAGCGAGGGTGAGTTTACTTCTCATTACACCATCAGTCCATCACATCCAGAGCTCTGACATATTGTTATATAGATGACAGCTGTAGTGTGCTATTCATGTCAACATTAGCCTGAACTATCAG
>OMNO01042887.1:6937-20492 GCA_900303215.1 Trachyrincus scabrus
ATCCCCACAGCCTACATCCTGTCAGCCAGACTACTGTGTTACTATCACACACACACACACACACACACACACACACACACAAGATTAGCACAAGAGCAATGTCTGTATTAAACACTTGTGTCCGAGACCCCAAGTTTTACATTGTGTTTTCTCATTAGGAGAACGTATTCCACCTACGGGGGTATAGGATTTGAATGTAGGAAGGTGTCAGGGTCTGGACTGTCCAGGAGAGGGCAGAATTTTTTCCCAGAACCCTTTCCCAGGGAGTTGCGCAGCTTCTTGGCCAATTTCTTTGGCGTGTTGGCGAGAATGGTGTTGTCATCCTCCAGTGCACAGCTCCACAGCTCCACCTTGAGTTCAAACTGGGGGACTGCCTCGTTGCTAGAAAGTCACAGAACTGCAATTACAACCAATACAGTATCTAAAAAAAAAAATTATAATGGCATAGTTTTCAACTGATGAACATTACACTTTGGGCGTTGATCAAATATACATTTTAATATGTATCCTCACAGTATATACTGTACAACTTAGGAGGTGGACATATTTCAAGAATGCATTCAATAACTATACAGCAATTGTTCTGAAAACACCTGCAATTAAAGTCTACAACTAAATCTTAAAAAGTGCCTATTGTGCAGTCCAGCTGGAATGGAAATATGAATCATATATTATATTATATTATATTTCATCATTATTATTATTATTATTATGAAGTAAGTGCTAAAGACACTGACAAGATGGTGACTCCCTCGAAGCAGATGTCAGTGGCCGATCGGTCCACCACCACCATCTCCGTATCAAACACCTCGGAGCCAATCAGCATCACACAGAAGACAGCTACCCGGCGTGAACCTAGCAAACGCACAGCAACGGTGAGCGTAAGCACATATCCCAACAAGAAAAGTTCATATCCATAACATAACTATATCTTGTGTGACCTGAGAAAATCCAAAGCCAGAGCGATTTGAAACGATGTGAAACAGAAACCAAAAACTGAAACTCACTCCCTCTGTTATTGAAGTGGTCTGAATCTTTCCACATCAACGGAATACGCAGACCTGAAACATAAAGCAAAATGTGAACTGAAATGTGTCTTTTAATGCATTTGAAGCAGAGAATAATTCTTATTGTAGCTTTGTTTACAGATTACATATACATTTGGAGACACTGAGTAATACTCTTACCAGAAATAGCGACCTTCCCAGCACAGGGCACACGGTTATCTGGAATTGGATCTGCAAGACTGAAAGAAAGGATTCACAGTGAGTGAATGTTGCGAGTGCATGCCAAAATATTAGTTTCAGTTCTTTGGATAATCTTGTTTTCAATTTGAACATTTTGTAATTAAAAATTCCTCAATTTCTTACCATTGATTTGACGCTTTGTTGAATTGCGGCACAATATTGATTGTCAGCTGCTAAACCATATACTAGCATATACCATAGAAAATTGGAATACTATCGGAATAATATTATATTATATAGACCTAGAAAAGAACCACTAGATCACGGGTCACCCGGTGACCTGGTTCCCCCACCGACCAACCTCCTGGCTGCTCCCAGCGGGTCCTGCTCTTGCAGCTGTGTGAGGTAGGCCCTGATGCGGGCGTTGGACGTCAGCAGACTCTTGGAGGCGTGGAGCACCTGCTCCCTCTTACTGCAGGCCAGCAGCAGCTTGTACGCACCGTCACGCATTCGGATCTCAAAGTCCAGCTTGCCCTGGATGTTGGAGTCCTACCGCATAGTAACATACACACAGAGAGCATTAAAGAAATACAAATAATGTGTTAGCTATTCGATATGCCAACAGTTTGATGAAATGACATGCATGAGTGAAACATCTTGTGATTTAAAAGCGGAATTAGATTTCATTGCCCGTGAGAGAGATGTATACAAACGGCCTAGAAATAGTATGGATAATTGGTAGACATCACATAGGTAGACATCACATTGCAAAAGCTAACTGTGGTGGACAGGGTAGATCACCAAATGTCCCATTGTCTATTCTACAACCGGGCCTCCGTCTCAAGAGCAAGTGCTATGGTGATGTCATGATGTGGACTAGAGAGGGTGACAACATAGAGGTCAGAGGTCACACATGAGCAGATATATAGAAAAGGCAAGAAGACTGCAACAAATGTTATACCATGAGATTTGAGAAACTCTCTGTCTATATACACACCAACTACCTGCAGAGTCTTAGACATGAGTCGTCTGTACAACACATGAACATCCTCTACTATCTGAAGTAGAGTGTCACTCAGAAGACCTGGACATCTTTTAATGCGTTTGCCCTGAAAGAACCTTAGTTTAAGCAGTGGTCGAGAGCAAAACATTATTGTATGTATGTATGTACTCGTTTTAAAATGTTATTCATTTGTTCAAACAAAGGTTCGGGTTTCAATGCCGTTAGATGTGGGATGAATGCGGGAGGTCTACTCCCCTATCAGATGGCTCAGTATTGTCAATGGGCTGAATGGACATGAGAGGGCGGGGTTAACGTGCAAGCTCTTGTTTATTGTCTAATAATTATCTGAGCTATCCAACAGGTTGCGGTTAATACGTGTAAATTAAATGAATGATACACAACAACAACAAAACAATCAGTTGCGACGGTTACATTGAATAGCCTCCACTTTAATAATATGTAATATGATCATGATGATTGGCCTTTGCACTTGTCCGAAGCACTTCATCGATAACTCGTGTTGACAGCCGTTAACGATCGCCTACCTCGTTCTGCTGGAAGAATGTACTTTGTCGTATCTTCTTCCTCTTGGTCTCCATAGCGAAAGCCGAACCGCAGGACGCGGAGGATCTCGAAGTTGTATTTCTTCTGAACATTTGAACGTCCCGCGGAGCGTCCATGTTGGCTATTCGCTACCAGGGATGAAACATTCAAGTTACAACAACGCCTCCTCTCCAGTTGGGAGTGTTCGGTTTTTTTGTTTCGCCGTGGCGGCGCATTTTTGCGCAGGAGGATATGACTTCAAATACCGGAACTCCGCCTTTCTGCTTTCCTCTGTACTTAAAACGAGTGCCTCCTTGCTGACGGACCGCTTTCATTCTGTCGGACAAAACAGGACTGAACCATTTTAAAATTCAAAATAGTTGTGTTGTAAAATACGTCAAATGTGTTTATTTGTTTCTATATAGTTCTCAAATGTGGTGTAGTGTTATATAGATAAAATGTGTGAACACAAAATATTATATAATTATTGTTTTGTTAAAATTTGACTTTTGCTCTTTTTCTATATTTCTAAGTGGTCTTGTCAAATTTTAATTGATGCAAGCGAGTTTAAAGATTACTGCTGCACATGATTGCACATGACAATTATAGATAGAGGAGCATCTTTAGTCGTGTGTATACAATCATTTAATCAAATATAATACAACTTTGCCATTCAGCACCCCAGAAAACAACGGATTCGATCATAACTGCATTTTTTTAAACCAATGCCATATAAAAAATAAATAAAATAAACCCCTCAAAATTGAACTGCAACATACAGTACATGATGCCGTAATGCTGTGTGTTGCAACACCCTATTGATAACGTTTGTAGTTCAAGTAGTTGTATTTATTTTGTATATGGTCGCTTGGTATAAATAATATTGTACTCAAAATACAATAATAACCGCCTAGGGTTGATACATACAATAACCCCGGAACGTGACCGTTTGGTCCAGGAAACCCGCCCACCGGGGCTCGTTACTTCTGGTCAGGCTGGAAGTGGAGACGCAGGCGCCGAGGAGGAGGATGCCAGTCTGCGATACAAGAAGCAACGTTACTGCTGAGCAACCGAGAGCTGACGCACAAGACAAGGGCTTTCTGGGCCAGGACTGGACTGGACCGGGCTGGGCTGGGGCACCCCACGGAGCCAACACACAACCATTTGGATATAGGCTAGAGGAGAGGACATAGGATAGCTTCGATAAACAAGAGACCAAGGGGAAAACGGGTAAGCGAAAGCCGCATGCTTGTCTTAATAAATTATCCGCAATTAAATAAATAAATAAAAAACACGTTGAAGCCGAGCATCATCTAACGTTACGGTTATTACACGTCCACATTTACGTGGACGATGAGGATAACTTCGTACACGTTTTTTTTTTTTTTGCATCGTTTTGTGCTCTCCGCCCATTTAATATGTTCAATGTTGAGATGATACGTGGCCCCACACCCGATCTTTTATTTCAAACTATTATACGCGGAATGCATGTGGTTTTTATGGAGATTTGTAGGTCAACGTTGTCTCAATGCAAAGAGAAAATAGGCTACACTGTCTGCCACCCATCTGGCTGCTCCAGTCAGAAGCTGCTGCTGCACACTTTGTCGTTTGCAGCATGACATGCCATATCATCTTTGTAAACGGGGACTACTCCTTTCAAATGGTCGACTTGTTGTATTGCCCTGGATCATTGATCGTTACTACCGTTTTTTAATCGTGAAAATGGTGTTATGCATGCGTAGGATGTCTGTAGTTTATCCACAATGTCGCTTGCCAAGAAGGCATGATGCTGAAACAGAGAAGCCGGTCGAGAAAGCGTGGTGCTGCCGATGATCTCATTTTGAACGTTAAATATACAATGCATGTGGTTACACACATATTTTGCTATCGTTTGGGATGGTAAGACAGAAATCTTTCCCTCTTCCCGAATTGCGAATGCGTTTTGTGTTGGATGGCAGACCCCCGTGGTTGTGTGAGTGGGCTTTGTTTTCTCACGGGCAGATGTAGCGAACACCGCACCGCTCTTTGTTTTGGGTTAATTCTGCTATCATCAGCATATAAGCTCTTTAAAACTTTCAAAACGGACCAAGCATGTTTTTGAAATCCACGTGGATGGGTTAACCTTGCAGTACAAATGGTGACGAACAAATACTTTATTTTAGATGCTTATAATGGCGAGCATATCATTAATAAATAAGACTAGCCTACAGGCCTGTGAAAGACATCGCATCATCCAGTTTGGTTTTGCCTGTTGATCGTTAATTGCATTGTTATAGCCTAAATAATGGTTTAAACGCAAGTTAATATTAGATGAATAAATGATAATAGTACATATGTTACACATGTCAAATGGCAGTAAGTCACACTGCCTTATACACATACCAATCATGTAGGCCTATTGAAAATATCTCTCATCTTGGTGTACCCATCCTAACTTTACGCAGTGACAAGTTCAAATGCCTAAAAGGTAACCAATAATACAGTTTATAATGGTTTATAACCACATTGCGGTGCAGTAGCTGTTCTAGAGAGCAGGAAGACAAACTCACCCCCTCGTTTTTTGGGTTATGTTTTTTAGGTACTTTTGCACTACTGCATTTTTAAAACTCTTTCGGTATCAATAAAGACGTGCATGCAACAAATGGAGACATACTTTAAACATCTGAAACTAATATCATCCGTCTGTCTCTATCCGTTATAGAAATCCCCTACTTCCTTTGCCATTAAGGTCATAGCTGGTGGCTACTATGTAATGTAATGTAATGTACTATGCCGGGTCTATGAACGGCTTGTGTTGGCCTGCTCGTCGGTGTGGAACACAGGTTGTCCGGCCAGCCTGTTGGCCATTGTGTTCCGTAGGAAGTTTAGGAAGTGACTTAATGCTACTTTACTGCTCAGGCACCGCTATTTGTGATCAAAAGTTTGTTCTGTTCTATTCTATTCTATTCTACGCTGTTATATTCTGTCCTGTTGTGTTTTGTGTTATATTCTATTCTATGTGAGGCCAGTGTTGTTGTAGCAGGGAGTCTGTGGTTAAAAATAGACCGAGTATAGTGGATCTCAGTTCAGGCAGCAGAGCTGAGACATTAAAAGCATGTGTATCTGTTCGCAGTCCTTTAAAGTGAGAGTGACGGAGCAGTTTCACTTTAGGTAACATTGCAATATAGATTTTATCCCTTTCCTCATGTTATGGATCATCACAGGTGTGTCTGCACACCGCCTTCCCCGCACACACACACACGCACACACACACACACACACACACACACACACACACACAGTTATAGTTAATAATAACACCACCAATAACCGTCACATCTGTTTTCCTGGGTGTAACACTACTATTCTACGTCGTACTATTTTCCAGCGTTTTATTTCCACTGCACATATCGTATGCACATAATATATCCAGGAACGCCATATCAATCTCTCACTAGGGCTGTCCTTTTATGTGAAGGCCGTACTTTTATTGTGAAGGCCGTACTTGTGAAGGTGGGCCCGTGTCATTATGGAATTCAACATACGAGTGCTCATTGTTTTTGTCTGATATTGAGACTACGGTAACCGGTAATGTTGGCGCCCCAGTCTACTTGCCGGGGTTGGCTTAATGTTAATTGTTGCTATTGGCAGCTATGAGTCAAAGTCATTATATGTTAATGTACAATCATCTCATTTTTATTATATCAAACTTGAATTGAGGATTAGAGAAGCTATATTGCACTAAGTGCATTTTTCTTACTGATATTTTAGCCTTTAGGGTTTAATTGAACCTCTTTGTCTTTGACTTTGTTAGTTTACTGAATGTCAAAGTGATGCCCGACAGACTGCTCATATCTGTCCCAACGATCTGCCCTACCGCTTCATAGTACTGTACATTTTCTGCAACTTTATCGACAGGCAATGAGGCAGACAGCACTGTGGGTCATATGATCCATTAATCTGTGTTGCTGTTTTCCTTCCACTGTACATATCCATCCCGTCTTTCGTCCAATAATCATGGGCCTTTTACTTCTTCTATGGTTTCATGTGATGCATCACGCTTTCAGAAACATGCTCAACATTAGCCATGACGGACTTCAAGCATTGGTTTAAATATGTAGTTCTTTAGGTCACTGGAATCATTGAGGTCATTGAGCATGTGGTGGACCCTTATCTTAATACCAGGGGCTGGGCTGTGTTTGGTAAACAACAAAAGCAGAGAAAGGAGGGTTTTTTCTGGCTAAAGAGAGGTTAGCTTGTCTGTATTTTCCTCTTACAAACAGATCATGTGACGTCCGTGGAGGCCTTTCAGCACCATATGGTCTTTTTTTTAATGTGTGTTGACACGTGTGTGTGTGTGTGTGTGTGTGTGTGTGTGTGTGTGTCTGCAACGCTTTTGTTGCACACGTTTAGCCATACACACAAATGGCAGCCATGCAGTTTCTGTACATGACACGTGATGTAATTGGAGTATTATGGGAGTATTATTATTGTATGTATTTTCATAGTCTTACAAATCAGATTTTAGATCAATATCTAAAGTCTGATTGCAGACGAGCTAAAATCTGGGTGAACAGGGCGTCTCAATTTCTTTCGCTTCATATTTGTGAAGAAGTGTCTGTAAAGGTTTCAAATCAGCACCAGACTGGCCACTGTAGAAATGCACTTATTAAAATCCGAAAAGATGGCTTAATCCACTCGTGCAAATGAGTTTTCTTCGGTGGAATATCTCAAGGTGTAACTCGCCCCTTGCAGGTTTTTGTTTCTGGTTCTGCTATAAGATAGTAGGACTGCTGGATCCTAGATTAGTATTTTTGCTATGATTCCATGATAACATGGAATGAACACTCCCGATTTCATTGAATGCCAAGATAAGACAATATAATACCAATATAATACCAGGTAGGTTGTCTGCACTATAGCTCCCCTTGAGAAAAACCTTGATCTGTCCATCTGCTGTTTTGTTTTTTGACAAAGGTTCAGAGAGAACCAACAATGGACTGTTTATGACTTCTGCTTCCCTGTCTGGAAACTGACAGAAGAAAGAGAAGAGTCATTTGGGAGTCTGTCTTATCGGTTTGTCAGTCAGTCTGTCTGTCTGTCTGTCTGCCCTGGGGTCCCTACGGGTGTCTGAGTCTCTCGCCTTGCTCTCTTTGTGTTCTCAGCAGCCCTGAGGATGTGTATTGCACTGTGCTTCCCAGCCCTTCTGTACTGTTTCATACTGAATTCACTCTAGACACATGTGGGGGGAAAAATAAATTGGTAGTTGGTCCAACGTTTTAGCTTGAATACCCCACTCAGAGTCAAGCTGTGTAAACCAACCGTCGCTCTCCCAGCCTGTCAGAACAGAAGAGACAGATCAGAGACTGCTTTGGTGGAGTGACCTTCACAGGGTTTGATTAAGGAATATTATTGGTTAAAACCAGAGGTACGATTCTATGACTTTAAAGGTGCTGTAGGTATTGATTTAAGAGCTATTATTTGAGTGCAATTTATTAGAAATGGCATAGTTGTCCATCAGCTAGTGAGTGAAATGCTCTGTGAGAATAAGTGGTTTGAGTTGACTGCGCCTCTGTATGAGCCAATTTAGATTTTAGACTCTCCCGGTTCATTTCTGACCAACCAGGGCATCTCTTCGCTGATTGGTTCAGGGAATCCATCTTGCCTGTCAATCATAGGTGCGTGAAATGTAACACTTCTCAATGATGGAGAAACGTAGGGGGGAGGGAGCAGAGAGCCAATTTAATCTTACCTACAGCTTCTATAAATAACACAACAAAAGATGCAATAAGCCTATCTGGTAAACAAACCACTTGAATGTGGAGGATGTAAAAGAGGCTGCATCGAGGCTGCATGAGTATGTGTGCATAAGTAAAACAGGATGATATGAAAGGCGGGCCTTGTCTTACCTGAGCACACAGTATATGACCTGATGTAATATCCTCCGCCATGTTGCCTCTGTTGCCTCTCTCACTGTAAATACAATACAACACTGTCCAGTTGTATTGAAGTCCAGACAAAGACAACATCCCCGGTCAGCAGTAAAATATACAAACTTATTTTCCAATCTTCAAACTCTAGCGCCCTAGCACACAACGTGGTCTGAACCCGCTGCACCCAGTAACGTTCTACTGTTCTCATGAGTCTCATTTGTCTATTTTTGCTCAGATAAGCTTACCTTCCACATGCATTATCATTATGTGTTCCTTAGCAATGGATGTACAGAAACAATAGTTTGTAGAAAGTTTTTTTTAAGGTTGCGATTAAAATAAAGCGATTGTGTTAAAATGTTTTTCTCCTTCACTTTGAGCTGACTTAAAAGCTGCTGCTGTATTAAAGATGGCACATATCCAAGTGGTTGTACTTTACTTTATGGGCTGTGTAGGGCTAACATTTATCTGAGGTTGGTATTTCTCCTAGTAGCAAACTGACTGTAATTTAGCTTTCTATGTTGCATAAATACTGGGTGATCGCCACACCCTAACAGGAAATGGGCTACATTGTCTGTCATAAAGGCATGTGGAAAATAAGTTAGCTGGTGGTATGAGTAGTAGTCACACAGACACAGCAAATCTGTCCAGTCTGTCCTCTCTCTGTCTCTCGCTCTCTGTCTGTCTCTCTCTCTCTCTCTCTCTCTCTCTCTCTCTCTCTCTCCCCAATCTCTCTCTCATTGATTTCAGGACAATATTGTGACAATAGTGTTGGTTATGGATACCAGAGGAAGGGAAGACACACACACACGCACACACACACATAGAAGAGCAACAGCCACGTGTCAAAGTGGGAAATAATATTAGGTCGGAATATGGACCAGCAAACCATGACCTCATTTCCTGTCCGCTTCCAGAGAAGGGCTGATATTGGCTTGTTCAAAGAGGAGGGAAGAGATTTGAATGTTTGAAATGAGCAAACTGCTTACAGGGCAGTTTGCTGTGAACCAAGAACCTTGTGAGTCATCTAATTGGAATTAGCCAAAGCTGTTCAATCTGATTATTCAGTACTGGCTTTATGAATTTTCCTTACAGATAATTTTGTACTTTATAAAAAAAAAAAAACACGCAGAGTCAAAGTTATTGTTTTCTTGGTAAAAGATTAAAGGATTAGGTTGTTAACATAAATGTTGAAATACCGATTTACTCTCTGGAATATGTTCCTCTTTTTCACTCTATCATAATAGGTGTTTCCTATTTCTCTGGCCAGTAGTCATTGTCACGTGTCTTACTGGATTGTATTCATATTATAATATTCAGCCGGTGAAAATTCAATGAATGAGTGAATGAATTCCAAACTATGCATGCCTGCTGTGTCCAACACAGGAAACCTTGTATATACTTCCTCTCCTCAGGCTCTCTCCCGCTCTGTCTCTCCCTTTCTCTCTCTGTGTCTCCCTTTCTCTCTCTGTCTCTCTTGCCATCTTCCTTGCACAAAGCTCTCAGTCATTTTAGCATAATTCTGTGTGTGTAGGTTTTGTGAGAATTTGCATCCAAAAACCATGAAGTCACTATTTCTCCTTTCAGCCAGGAAGTTGCAGCGAGGGCAGAATGAAACTGAAACACAGCTCTCGTCACGTCAGTACACTTCTTAGCCATGGCCTGCCAGTTATACTATGCATAGATTTCCTCACGCCAATGTCTGGCCGACATGCCTCAATACATGTATTATCTCTTCAATTAATTACTGAAGATGTGAAGTGTTGAAGTCAGACAAACTACATGGTCAGCTATACTGACCAGTACCTCTAACACTGGTAAGGATAGACCCTTTTGACAGAGGCGTCGTCGAAGGACAAACACAGGCGTCGCTCATAACACCAATTATGGGCCTGCTACTATTATGTACCAGGGCACATGGTCCATGTTAATCTTCACTAGTTTACTCTGCTACCCGCGTCCTGGTTCATAAAAGTAGCAGACCCATAATTAGTGTTATGAGCGATTCTGAGAACTACTGATCTCAATGAAAAAATGCTACCACTGTTAATATGAATGGATATCAGCCAATTCAGTGAGTTCCTTATCAATAAATGGTGCATCTATGCATCACTATGTATCCACTGATATAGGATCTGAGCATTTGGTTTCAAGCTGTACTGCTGAACCCTCATTTACTCTGACATGCAGCTAGATCCTAAACTAACAGG
Source organism: Trachyrincus scabrus (assembly GCA_900303215.1). NCBI lineage: Eukaryota > Metazoa > Chordata > Actinopteri > Gadiformes > Macrouridae > Trachyrincus > Trachyrincus scabrus. Next base: position 17,790 of record OMNO01042887.1, read on the forward strand.
CAGCTAGTGTACACGCTGCACATGTGTAGCCCTGTAAAGTGGGAGTCAATGCTGACGTAAGATAAAATAAAAACCCCGTCAACATAGCCCCCATCTGTGAATGATATTCTTCATGTGTGATAGTGGGAGAGCTCTTTAATGACTAACCACACACACAGGCTGCAGGCTAACACATATCATACCCCCACCGCCTCCCCCGGACCACATTGTGTCTTTAACCTTGCATTCTGCGGTGGGTCTGCAGCGGTTAATGAGCCTGCTCATGATGACACCCCCCACATGAAGGAGACAGGAGAAACCACTGGGCAGTAGGTAACAGCACTTATAGGTAACAGCGCCTATAGGTAACAGCGCCTTCTGCTCATCTCCAAAAGAGAAAGCTATGAATACATTTGTAACGATGCACAAGCAATAGCCTCAACTCAGTTAATCTTTTATGTTATTATTTCTATTTTATGAACAGTTCATTGAGAAACAAACATACTAGTTGTTGGCTATACATAGGTTATCTAAACAAATGTATGCAAATGTAGGTATGGTAATAAATAATATATTTCACAAAATGAAAATGTGCCAGCAAAGAATGACACAGCAAAGTGTCACCTCATTGATTGAATGTTCAACTTGAGTTTTTTTAATTTATTTTTATTGCTAGCTTACAAAGCCATTATAGATTCTTACTAGCGCTAGCGATGAAAAAGCTGAAGTGTTGCTATGGGCATGGTCACATTCGGAGTAGCTGAAGGCAAGTGGGGATCAGAGGCGAACACTTGATTAAAACCTTCCCCTCTGAGATTATGGGATGGCCACACTTCACCCTTGTGAGGTCATGGGGGCAAAGGCTTAGCTCAATACTCTTTAATTCGCCGTCTGATGGATTTAACTTGGCGTTGTGTGTGACACCGAGTCCCTGCTCTTTTTAGGGACTTCCTGAAACTAGAAATATTCCCATTTCTTTTTTGCCGGATCTCAGCATTGACCAAAGATGGTCAGACGTTACCAGTTAGGGACAGCTGGTATGGCGTGGTCTTGTGACAAACAGAATTCAGCCGGCCAGTCAGCCAGTCAGCCAGGCATCACAGTGTGTTTGGGATTAACATTAATGTGGACGTGGTGAGCAAGCAAGTTGACGTAGTATAGAGATATTATTTCACAGCGATAATAAAAAAAAAGACAAGCTTCAAATCAACAACATCAATATTTCGTCCGGCCAGTTCTGCTTTCAAGGCACCCATATCTATTCATTTTAGTCGACACGTTAATCCAAAAGCGACTGATATTGGAAAGTGAGGTCAAGGCCTTACTCCAGTTTTTTCACGACCAAAAAGTCTTGCCTGCCATTGAGTCGGGCCTCACGTTCTGGCTGTTCCTCTTCTCTGTGCTCGGGCAGTTTAGAAAGCTGAGCGCGGCTGAGAATTGACCTCATTTTCCAGAACATCTGAAGGAGGAGAGAGAGAGACGGGGGAGGAGGAGAGAGACAGGGGGGAGGGGGAGAGTGGGGAGTGGAGGAGGAGGAGGAGGGAAAATAAAGTCCCGCTGAGGAGCTGGGCCAACATTCCTACATCACTTCCTGCTTCTGCATCTGGCAATGGGTAGAAAAAAAATAGAGATAGAGAGAGAGAGAGAGAACTAGAGGATGTAGCAGCCGGCTCGCGTGTAGCCTAGCATACATTCCAGGGTGTAGACCAGCGATAGATATCAAAGTGAAAGACAGCCAACTCACTTTGGCTCTCTCGACCAACCGAGGCAAGGAAAACAAAGCTTCTATTTTGTGAACCCTCTCCACTCGCCGTTATCCGTCTGTTCCCCTTGTCTGCGTCTGTCTTGTCCTTTTACTCCTCCCCCGTAAACGGTTTCTGTATTCATGCCGTCAAACGCTCGAGTCGTATGTTCTTGTCTTTCGTTGGCTTTTCTCTTGGCCAGTCATTGATTAAAAAAATATCGTCTTGGTTTCCCGATGACTCGTCCTCCTCCTCTTCTGGTCTCTTCGCTGATATTTCTGTCTGCTATTCTATTGTCTTGCAGGATGGACTAGTGCCTCTGGATGGACTAGTGCCTCAGCGGTCCGACTACAAGAGGTCAGAGGTCAGTGCCAGAAATGGATTACATGTAGTAGGAAATGAAACGTCTTATCGTTTCAAAATCAAGAACGTGTGGTGCTCAACACAGTGTGTTGAGTATTCTCATTGTTGCACACACATCAATAAATCGATAAATGTCGCAATGTAATTTGCGAAATTAAAGCATCCGTTTACCCTAAACTGTAACCTCACGCTCAACCAAAGATGAGTGTAGAGTTACACGACCGATCCTTATAAATCGAGTTAGGAATCTTCAGTGTGGCCACATGACTATATGACGTCGTTTTTTGCTAACCCGGCGGTATCAATAATTATTCTGCCAAAGTTGCACAAAAGCATCAATACATAGATCCCATCTTGAAATGCATATTAATTTCAACAAAGCAGCTTATCCGATACCCTGAAACAACTTGAGTTCATCAACATTGCTCAACGGCAAGGCAGTGGGCCACACATTCCATGTTAAAAATCAGACATAACACCCAAATTTAATAGCATGGGTTCAACCTGCTCCTTATCCAAGGGCGTAGGAAGCATTATCAAAGTAGGGGGGACAGCCTATAAACTGCCATTTTCATGTCGTGAAATGTCGCTAAAAGCGGTTTTGACAACATTTTATTTT